>CAKNWT010326289.1:0-13775 GCA_932066315.1 Andricus coriarius | reverse complement strand
TCGACTTTTTGATTAAAAACTTTACTATTTTGTTAAAAATTCATTATTTATGGTAGAAAAGTCATGTCTTTTGGTACAAAATGAACTTTTTGGATGAAAATTTGTATGATAACACTTTTTATATAATTTGACACTTGAATTTTCATTTTAATTTCCTAAAATTCAGAAAAGATACTTAAATATTACTTTTTAGTGTCTTGATCTTTTATATTTTCAAATGCTATAAAAAAATTTCTTAATTAAGACGAGTTATGAATATCGTAAAAGCGCAATAGTGGATGCCCAGCTAAACGTTAGTCTTATCTGATTTTATATTTTATTTTTGAATTGATAAATACCTCATTTTTGTAATACTAATGACTGTTTATTTCAAATTATGCTCTTTCCGGACACTAAGCTAAACACATAACAAGAACAAACCGGGAAAAACGTTATTTCTGATCCGGGAAATCCGGGAATTTGTAAACGGAATTTCGCTAGACACCCTGCTAACATGCTAGAGATTATAGTTACTGACTGAAAGAATCATGTTTATATGTCTGTCCCTCCGCTTGTTAAAAACTCCGAAGCCTCTATAATTTTAACGAATTTGAGGTGATAATTCGTATTATAATCGATTATAATTATGAAAAATAAGTATTTTTTATCAAATTTAAAAAAACACAAGACGTTTCCAGAGTCTCAAAATTGATTAAATCCTCCTAAGTCTGAGAACACGGGAAAAACTATCGGTTAACCTGAATAACAACCCCGAAGCCTCCCAAAAAAAGAGGTACAAACGCAAAATAATTTTTTTTCAACAAAATTTCCCCATCAAATTCGAAGGGCTGATGGAGCAAAACACTTTCCCAAAGTTGGAATTATTTTTTTTAATTGTGTGTTTTATATCACTTAAAAATTGCAAATAACAACTCCGAAGCTAACGACTCTTAAGCCTTTTAACACTCCGAAGCTTGAAGAGAAAGAAAAAAATGTTTTAAAAGTACTTTTTTTAAGTTCTTCTTAAACTTTTTCATAAAATATTGTTCATAGCTATTTGTTTCACGAAAAACTCTTCTTATACAAATTTACATCAAAAAATAAGTTTAAATTGTAAAAATCAAATTTGTAAATAATCATTTGAACAAATTTTCAATAAATTAAAAAAAAATCTTTGACAAATTTAAAAAAAATCAAACAAGTTTTCGAACTAAATTTCAAAAAAAAATTTCAAAAACATTTTGAAAAAAGATTTTTTTTTTAATTTTAAACAAATTTAAAAAAAAGCCTTGCAAACCCAGTTTTAAACCTTTATAATAATGAACTTTAAGTAAAAGAATAATTAGACGCAAATTAGTGGAAAAGCTTCGATTTTAATTACATGTCAATTTGAAACTAATTTAGATTAAATTTTTTATTTAAATTCAACTAAATTGTCATTGGAATAATATATATTCATTACCTGAGTTCGATCTGACATTACTTACCAATGCCCGGGCAATTTGTGAAATGAGCAATTCCATGTCAAATAAAAATATACATTTTTGTAAATTTGATTCAGAATCGTTTATATTAGGTAAATCAAGTTCAAATTCAACATTTTTCTTCACAATTAGCCATTAAATACGAAAAAAAACGTATTTTTTTTTAATATCACCGCCATAAGTTTTGAAGGGTTCCAAAAAATCCTTATGAGTAAAAAATGTAGTTTTGCGAGTTTTTGGCGTTAATTATTATTTTTTTGCGTTTTTTTTTTTTAATACAAATGATTAATAATGCTACTTTTTCTTGATAATTAGATGTTTATATAAATAATTCAAACAATTTATTATTATTTTTAGCCATTTTCTTTGAGTCTTGAGTTATAAAGTCGCGTTTTTTTCCAAATTTTTCAACTTTTTATCTACAGTTCAGTTAAAGCAAATCAATAATAAATTAAATTTAACATAAATAATTGTTTAAATAATTTATCATTATTTATCACAATGTTCTCTTAGAATAATGCTAGAAAGTTGCAGTTTTTTCTGTAATTTTCCACTTTTTATCCACTTTTCAATTAGTGTTAGGTAATAATGGATGCAATTTAGCAAACATAATTGTTTCTAAAAATCCAAAAATTTATTAAATTTCTGTTTTTAAAAAAATGTATTTTTGTAACTGCATCTTATTATGAATCATAAAAAATACATCTTAATATGTTTAAAATCACCAAAGTAATGAAGGTTTAAAAAAAGAAAACACAGCTTCAATGGAGAATATTTATTATACACTTTGCCTGATCTCTTCTGGGCATTATATGGGATTATATATATTGCCTGATTGTATACTTTGCCTGTAACATATACATGGCGTCCAAGTGCCTTTTTTATTTCGGCATTCAGAAGAATACTTAGCTATTCTAGCAAAGTCCTGACACGTTTTAGGCAATTACAAGAAACCAACCGTAGAGTATTAAAATACATTAAATGGCTATTTAACAGTTTATTTTTATTTTCATGTTCATCTAATTAGTGAAATATACTTTTACAAAATAATAAGAATACTAACTTTATGTCATATATTTGAAAATTCTTTTAATATGAGCTAATGTTTTACCAGGTTTCGAAGGTAAAATTTTTATTTTTATGTTGCAATTTGGTCACAGATAAAAGTAAGTGGCTGGATTTACCATTTAACATGCATCATTTGAACTCTAAACAATTACAATTTAAAATAGTAAAATAGATTAAATTCTAAGAAAAAAGTGTGTTCAAATGGTGCATGTTAAATGATAAATTTAGCCGTTTACTAAACTACGTATAAACTAGAAAGAAAGAAAAAAAAACGTATTTTTATTTTGTAACTCGGTCACGGGAAGAAGTAAATGGCTAAATTTGGCATTTAACATGCATCATTTGAACTCTGAACGCATTTTTTTGGAATTCAGTAAATATTGCAGCGTAAAATAGCCGTGTTTACGATTTTCCTCGCACAAGTTACAATTTGAAAAACTAAAATTGATGCAGTGAATAATGATAATTAAAACAAATTTGAATGGATATAATTATGCAACAATAATTATTGTAATTGTGCAACAATGATTATTATAATTGTTATTAACATTAATTATAAATTCATCATTTAATTAATATAAAGATTTATTAATTTAATGATAATTCAATTAATTACATTTTTCTTTATTATTGATAATTATTCATATTATTACAATTATCATAAAAAGGCAAATTAAAAAATAACTGTTTACCTCCGAAACCTGTGAAAGCAGGAACTTGAATTAAAAAAACTTCAAATATATGACAAAATCATTTTTCTTATTATTTGGTAAAAGTATATTTCATTAATCATATGAACATGAAAATTAAAATAAAATGTATTTTTCTGAATGCCTAAATAGACCAGGCACTTGGACGCGGTATAGATTTCGTCCCAAATTTGTCTGAACTCCTCCGGCAGTCGGCTGAATGCCTGAAACCTCCAAATGCCTACGGCATACTATTATATTACGTAACGTTTTTTTTTGGACCTTCCCTCCTCTCCTTGTAACTTTAAAGTAACAATAGACAGGGTGACCACTCAACCGGGAGAAACTTGCACCGGGAGATTTCCCGTATTTCATGATTCGCGCGTTTTGTAAGTTTTGAGTGAAAATGATTTTTTTTAGAGCAATCACATTTTTTAGTAAAAAAATCTATCCAGTCTTTTTGAATGTCATTTGATACTACCGAGGATACTGCATTATATGACTTTTTTCTTGAATTAATTTTTAGATTAATTTTTGTAAATTTGGAATTTTAAATTTCACAATATTTTAGTTTCAACGTCAAATATTTAAAATGTCAGGACAACTTCGCAATTAAATATTTAAAAATTTCATATGAAAAGCCTTGATAGTTTTGAATTTAATCATTTTAAATGTAACTATAAAGCAATTTGAACTAAAAAGCCTAAAATTGTACGATTTCAAAAATTGGATTCATATTACAGCAGTCTTGTTTTTTATTTTTTTTTTTTTATTTCAAATTCAAAAATATTTGATTAGAATATCTCAAAAATGTATAATAATTCAAAAAACAGATTTGAAATTAAAAAATTAGAAATTGAGTTTAAAATAAAACTAGATAAGAATTAAACTTTCTAAAATGTATACACCAGTAATTGAATAATTTCGGTAATTTTAAATGGTTACAATTTTGGAGTTGAGAATTTTCATGTTGAACGCTAAATATTTTATTTTTCCCTTTGATAGGTTTTAATTTTGCAATTTAAGTTTAATTGGTTGAATTTTGGAAAATATAATTAGCAATTTAAAAGTTATTAATTTTTTTTAACGATTTAAATTTACTTAAAATAATTGAAATTTTAAAGCTATTGAGTATAAAAAAGTGACGTCACAATTTTTGGTAATTACAATTTTTTTCAGAGTAGAAATTTTTTAATTTTGAGTGTTTCCCACTTCAAGTTAATATTTATTTTTAACGTTTTTTTTTAAAAATAATTCTATTCATTTTTTGACTTTAGAAAACGTTGTCTCATCAGCTTTAATTTTAAATTATAATTTGGTAATGTAAAACAATTTAAAATTCTAGAATTTCAGAAGCTTTGACTTTGAAAGATTCAATTCAGTTTTAAATTTCAAATTTTAATTGCTGTGAATTTAAAATAATTAAAATTCTAAAAATTTTAATTTATTTATTTTGAACACTTTTGATTATAAATAATACAATTTCAATTCCTCTGAATTTTAAATAATCTATTTTCCAATTCGAATCTTAAAATATTCCATTTTTAACGTTTTGAAATTGTATTATTTTCGAAATTGTAATCCGAAATAATTCAATTTCGTCCACGTTTTCAGTTAGAAATTATTAATTATTGTTTAAAAAATGTTTAAAACATAATATTGAAAAATTGGTTTAATATAGATATTTAAATTGTTTATATAGTTCATAGTCAACAGATTTATTGCAAAAAAGTTTGCTGATGCTTACCGAGTATATTTTTGTTCTAGACCGGGAGAAATCACGAATATTTACCGGGAGAACCGGGAGACAATAATTTTAAAAATAATGGCCAACCTGCTAAGACCGCCCCCCCCCCCCCCCATTGTTATGCAACTTTCATTAGTCTGATTTTTTCACTATAAATACAACGTTCTCTATGTGTGAAAAAATGATTTCCGATTTTTTATGTGTACAGTTTTCTATAACAAATAATATGTGACGTTCCGCAAAGAAAGGGTCCACCAAGGTATTAATTGCTCGGATTTTTTATGTACACTAGATTGCAAAATATTCCATGGATTATAGGATAATAAACATTGGAATAAAGAATACAAAAAATATTGAAGAAATTAATTTAAAGTGTAAACAGAGAAACTACAAAGGAACAATTTAATTTAGACCACTCATAATCTCATATGAAAGTACACAAAAATAGGGATTCTGCACAAATAAACTTGACACAGAAAAAATTTGTGAACTCACTTGATATCTTCCAAATCTCTTTAACTTGAGTTTAAATCCATATGAAACCCTCTTGAAATCTCTTGAAATACCATGGTACCATTGGAAATGTTTTCAAATCCATTAAAATCTTTGAAATCCGTAGAAATCCCTTGAAGTAAAATTTAACTTATTCCGTTAAGTATAAATCATTTAAAATCCCTCAAATATAAATTGATTTTAACATATTCATTTAAGTTCTCAAGAAAAAACATTGAAATCTCGAAAAACGTTTAGAATCCTTAGAGATTTAATTCAATCTTTTAAATCTTGTGGAATTCATTTAAATACTTTAAAATGTCTTGAAATTTGTGGTATTGCTAAGAATCTCTTGAAAATCAATGAACTTTAATTTATTTTCCAAAGTTCTCTAGAAATCCCTATATATCTTTGAAATTCCTACTAAATTCTTCGTCATCCCTTGACATTTTTTTTATGTCATGAAATCCTTTAAAATCTCTCAAAATCTTTGGAAAACGTAAAAATCCATTTCAAAAGTATAATTCGTTTGAAAGCCCTTGAATATAGTGACTTCCCGCACTCGTTGCTCAATATACTATTAAAACAAAATTTTTGCTGTAACAAGTCTTTTAATGGTTTCTTCATCACTAAAATTGGATAAAATAGGAATATACATAAATGCGGAGAAGAAAGAATATTTTATATTATATCAAATCATTTTTTATATTTTCTTATGATCAGAACGAACATACAGTTGAACCATTTACACTTTTCTTATCAGAAAAAATGTTATATACTAATGATTGGGCGATAATCTTGAAAATGAAGTTAACTTCGTTTTTTCACATTATTCTTACAAATATTCGACAAATTAATCATAATAATTGCTATTTTATATATTTTAACTTTCACTAATTATGCCTATTATACAATATTGGAAACCGTAATATCAATAAATGACTCATTCTGATATAAAAATGCAGCATAAATAAAACACCAACCTTCTGTAAGACAGACTAGTTCTGGTAGTTTGGTCCCCGAAAAAATCCCACCAATAATGTTTTTAATGAGAAAGTTTCGTTAAGGGGCCCCTTTTAACATATACAAAATGCTAAAACAGATCAATTGCAAAACCGGTTTTTTTTTCGAAAACAGTTCCAAAAGTTACTTTTGCGTGGACGGATAATTCCCATTGCATTTTAGAGCAAAAGTCTAACAGAAAAAAGAAATAGGACAAAATTACGAGAAAATTTTGTTGAAAGAATAATGCGCTATCTTCCACCTGTTTCGAGTTATGATAGATTGAAAAATCCCCACTTTTTTGGATTTTCAGCGAAAAATCACTAAGTATAAAAAAACACTGTGTACCTTCGCACCTAATTACCGCATGGAAAAGTGCTTAACAGGTGAGTGAAAGTAGACTCAATTTGCTGTAATTACAAGAAAAGAACAATGGCCTACCTATAATAGGTCATAAGTTATGACCCCTCAAAGTTGGCCATTTTTGCATGTTTTTACGGGCAAAAAAGTGGAGTTCAGTTATTTTAAAATAAATCGAGTCAGGTTTTGTTTACATTGATGACGCCAGAGGATGAAATGGAGTCTATAAAATTCTGCGCACTTCTAAAAAAATAAAAGTCTTTTAGACTTATTATTTTGGGAATTGCAAGGTTTCAAAAATTTCATTTTTTTTGCATTTTTGACAAAAAACTAAAAAGCTGTGTTTTTGTGGAATACCTCGTTTCCTCTGGATCCCACGACAAAGTTGGTAGGGAATAAATGAAATTGGAGTCAATTTAGCGTAATTTAAAAAAAAAGTGTCCTAGCCCTTATAGGTCACGAGATATATGACCTTTGAAAGTGCACTCTTCCTGCATAGAGGCACTTGAGCATACCGTAAAGTAGAACTACGACCATATGTCGAAGTTTTTGCCCCAAATAAGTGTATACATTTCATTTATCATGTGTCAGACGTCTTTTTCTATTTATAAATAAATAATTGTTTATAACAAAAGCTTGCTATCACCACTTGTGATTACTTTTTGGCCCGTTTTTAGTACTTTCGTGGCAAAAAGTGATTCTAATTGATTGAAAATGTGTGATATGTTTTTTGTCAATGAAAAAATATTTTTTATTAATAATTTTTAATAACAAAATCTTGCCACAGCCACTTTTGATTACTTTTTGAGCACTGTTCTAACAAAAAAGTAATTATATTTGATTAAAAATGTGATATATATTTTCAAGATATTGTTACAAAAAATTATTAAAAATCTATTTTTTATTGTTAAAAAATATGTATCATATTTTTAATCAAATATAATTTTAGAAAAGTACTCAAAAAGTAATCAAAAGTGGCTATGGCAAGATTTTGTTATTAAAAATTATTAATAAAAAATATTTTTTCATTGACAAAAAAACATATCACACATTTTCAATCAATAAAAATCACTTTTTTGCCACGAAAGTACTAAAACCGGGCCAAAAAGTAATCACAAGTGGTGATAGCAAGCTTTCGTTATAAACAATTATTTATTTATAAATGGAAAAAGACGTCTGACACATGATAAATGAAATGTATACACTTATTTGGGGCAAAAACTTCGACATATGGCCGTAGTATTCCACAAAAACACAACTTTTTAGTTTTTTGTCAAAAATGCAAAAAAAAATGAAATGTTTGAAACCTTGCAATCCCAAAATAATAAGTCTAAAAGACTTTTCTTTTTTTAGATGTGCGCAGAATTTTATAGACTCTATCTCATCATCTGGTGTCCTCAATGTAAACAAAACCTGACTCGATTAATTTTGAAATAACCGAACTCCACTTTTTTGCCCGTAAAAACAGGCAAAAATGGCCAACTTTGAGGGGTCATAACTTATGACCTATTATAGGTAGGCCATTGTTCTTTTCTTGTAATTACAGCAAATTGAGTCTACTTTCACTCACCTGTTAAACACTTTTCCATACAGAAATTAGGTGCGAAGGTACACAGTGTTTTTTGAAACTTAGTGATTTTTCGCTAAAAATCCAAAAAAAGTGGGGATTTTGCAATCTATCATAACTCGAAACAAGTGGAAGATAGCGGATTATTCTTTCAACAAAATTTTCTCGTAATTTTGTCCTCTTTCTTTTTTCTGTTTGACATTTTGCTCTAAAATGCAATGGGAATCATCCGTCCACGCAAAAGTAACTTTTGGAACTGTTTTCGAAAAAAAAAACCCCCGGTTTGGCAATTGATCTGTTCTAGTATTTTTGATATGTTAAAAGGGACCCCTTAACGAACCTTTCTCATTAAAAACATTCTTGGTGGGATTTTTTCGGGAATTTCACTCAAAATATAATTTTAGAATTTTTCTCGTAAACGATGCAAAATTTTAAAAAAGAGCATGATACATTTTTTGTAGAACTTTTTTAAATGTGCCCATTTTTTCTTAGCATTTTGTCAAAACTGTCGCTATTTGTAAGGAAAATATAAAAATTCAATTTTTCGCAAAAAAAACTGTGGCCGCAAAAATGATTAAGCCCACATAAAACTTTTTTTTTCTTTAATCAGAAAAATGCGCGTCGTTTAATTTTCTCTAAAAAAAACAACATATTTCGTCGCTGAGAGATTTAGCGAGAAGTGTAGAACCTCCCTTATTTGAAATGGATTCGATCCAAGGATATAATTTATTATATCCAGTGTTTAGTTACGTTCAGTTTATTAAAAACTTTTCAATGCTTCTTTATTGTATTGAAAAAAGTGTAAATGGTTGAATTGCAATTAGTACCTATATTAAGTAATTTCAGTATTTGTATGAACAAAAAAATTTTTTAAACATTTAGTGTTACATCAAAATATTGTTTTATGTATTTATAGATCAAACTTAATCTTAGAACCCCTTTTTTTATTTAGAAAACTTCTATTATTATTTTATGCATAATACAAAATATGTCACGAAACGGCGTGGGAGGGAGAGAGAAAAAAGGTCGAAAATAACGTTGCGTAATATGTTAACGCCTAGGTTAAAAAACGATTCGCTGTGGCACTTTTGAAGTTGGAACTTTGAAACCCTGTTTTTCGAGAAAAACGCATTTAAAATTGGCAACTGCCATAAGGACGTTAAAAAATATAGCTGTGTGTTCATTCTGTTTGAACAGAACAAATTGTATAAGAAATAATTTGAAAAATTATAAATAAGTATTCCAGTAACCAAATACAAAACAAAAAAGTAAAAAACAAAATACTTGGTATTTCAAAATATTATTAATTGATCAGATTTTTTTCTGAAATATGATTTTATATTATAATTTATTTATAATTTTTTTCGATCCTCCCTGCCCTCTTATAATAGTTTATAATTTTTAAATAAATAATTACATTAAAAATGTGTCACGTAACATTTCTCGAACCTTCCCCCATCTTAACAGGACCATAACAGTTCTTCTTGAAACCTCCCCCTCCCCTAAAAGCGTTACGTAATATATGTATGACCCCTATACAATTTTTCAATAGTTATTGTATTTACAGAGCTGGGAAATCTATCGATGGATTTACTTATAAAAGAAGTAAAGAAACTTCATGACATGGCTTACGAACTTGGAGTTGAAGAGGCAAGAGAAATGACGCGTGGAAAGTATTTAAACATTTTTAAGCATAAGTAATTTTAAAGAAATTTTGTGAATATTAGAATAATGTAAGGACGATATTTTTGTAAATATAATTGTTAAACTTAATTTCTGTTGTTATAATTCGTAATCAGTTTCCAAATTTAAAAGTTTTAAATCTTTATTCAAAATTATTTAATTCAATTTTTTTTTAACAAATTGAATTTAAACCAAGAAATGTTGAATTTTATAATCTAAAAATTGTTCTGATATGAAAGCTCTCTATTTAAAAGTTTTCCTTTCATTTTGAAATAAAATGTTACAATTTTAAACGATTCAATTCAAAATTATTCGAAATCAAACACTACTAGTTAAAAATTGTCCAACTTATAATATATCAAACTGAAGCTTCAATTTTTAATTATTTAGCGCATCTAATTTGAAATGACTAAAGTTTTAAAAGTTTACTTTGAAAATATTTGATTTAAAAAGTTCTGAAATATTAATAATTAAATATCAAAAAGCCTTCATTTATAATTGAATGTTTCAATCTAAAATTTATATTATTATATATTAATATTAATATTAAAAGACCAGCATTTAAATATTGTAACATTTTTAACATATAATATTTTATAAACGCAATAAAAAAGAAATATGAATTCTTAACGAAAAATGTAATAGTTGATATTTCAACAACAACAACAAAATAATTTTTAACAAAAGAGCTGAATTTTTGTAACCAAATAGTTGAATTTTCAACTTACAAAGATAAATTTTCAACCAAATAGTAAAAGTTAAAGAAACAAATATTAAGCTTCAACCAAAAACCGTTGCATTTTCAACCTAATATGTAGTTGAACTTTCAAGCCGAAAAGACGAATTTTTTAGAAAACAATTGAATTTTTAACAGAAAGGTGAATTCTTAACGAAAAATGTAATATTTGATATTTCAACCAAAAAAAGGTGAAATTTCTACCAAAAGAGATGAATGTTAAAACCAAAAATGGAATAGTTGAATTTTTAGTAAAAAAAATTTATAAAAAAGAATTTTCAACAAATTTTTAACCAAAGAGACGAATTTTTAACTAAAATGATGAATTTGCCCAGCAGAGAGACGAACTTTCAACCATCCGAAAATATGAACGGTCAACGAAAAAGTTAATTTTCAAAATCACAGTTGCATTTTTAACCAAAAAAGAAGAATTTTCAAGCCTTATGATTAACTTTCTCCCAAAAAACAAATTTTCAACCAAAAATGGAAAAGTTACGTTTTCAGTTAAAAAATTAATTGTAAACAAAAAAAACACATTTTTAACAAAATAGTCAACTTTTACACAGGAGATCAATTTTCAACAAAATAGATAAACTTTCAACCAAAGAGATAAATATTTAACTAAAATCGTCAACCTTTAACTGGAATATGTAAATCATCAATTTAAAAAATTAATTTTCAAACAAAAGGATGTATTTGAAACTAAAAATGGTAAATGTTTAATCAAATTGGTACAACGTTCAATCAAGTAGTTTCATTTAGCAACAAAAAATTGAATTTTCAACGAATAATGTTATAGTAGATATTTCAAGCAAAAAAGATTTTAATTTTTAATAAAGAGAATTGAATTCAGCCAAAAGACGAATTTTCAATACAATAGTTGAAATCTAGACGAAAGGTGATTAATTTTTAACCAAACTGTTGTCAATTCGAAAACCTACGCTCGTCAATATAGCCCTCTCTCTAATAATCAATTAACGTTTTTCTGGTTTGAAAAAAAGTATGTATTACATTTTTTTAACTATTGTGGTTTTCAATTTGAAACTCGCCAATGTTGAATATTTTAATTTGCAAGGGTACAAATTGTGAGTTTGTTTTCATAGTTGAACAATATCTTTATTCTTAGTCTCATTTCACTCATATTTTATCAAATAGGGTTTTGTACAGATATTTAATTAATTGAAAATATCAAAATATTTAAAGTTGCTATTGTAAATTCATAAGTTGTTCTTAATCCACTCAATATATTTTTGAACATCTACAAAGACTGTTGGTGCATTTGATCTCGAATCGCAGTCAGAACCATAGGATACAACTCCAATCTGAAATGATATTTTAAAAAGTGTTAATAGTTTAGAATCAATTTTTATTGTTTTTCGAAGGCCTCACAGTCTCAACTGCAGATAATAGTAGTAAAAAAAGAATCACATAAAATAAAAAACTATTTGACCTTTCAAAGTTTGAATGCTTTATAATCATAAGTTAGTATTTTCGAAAAAACTAATACTTTGTTTTAAAATACAAGCTTGTGAGGCCTGTAATTTACGTGTATGTAATTTTACTAGAAAAAAGTTATCGCCCTCTCTGCTAAAAAGTGGAGCACCACTATAACCAGAACATGGTTCTTGTTCTCCTCGTGCACATAATTCTACAGATAATCCACGATTTATAAAATAAGAACACTCCTGAGGTGAAATCAACCTCATTCTTAGCCACTGTTGAATTGAAGGCTTATCTGCAAAAGCAATATTAAAAGAAAAAGATCAACTTTCTTTATTATAAATCAAAGTATTTTAAGATTTTTTCTTTAATTTATGAATCTTAATTTTTAATTTACCTCTTTGAAGAGATAATTTACCCCATCCAACCAGAGTTCCAATTTTGCCTTCAGTCACAATTAATTGAGCTGTAGGAAGGCATATTGGCTGTGCTGTAACTAAAAAAATAAGAGGAAAATAAAAATTTGAAATTATTAAAAAATTGTAAGAAGAAATAAATCTGAATATAAACAACGAACCAGTAAACTCAATAGAAGTTGACAAACGAAGGAGAGCGATGTTATTTTTATAACTTTGAGATTCGTAGCTCGGATATTTAATTATATGCGAAATGCCATAATGCCTAGCCTTATGGCTACAAAACAGGGAATTACAGTCCGGATCTGTTGAAGCATCGAAATCGCCAACCATAACAGAGTGCCTGATAAAATATTTAAAAAATTACCAGAAATCCGTCATAACAAGTGATGAATAAAATAAAAAAGAGGAATTAAACTTCAATTGCGTAATTTTAATGGAGTTGCCTACAGCTGGTAATTTCCGGAAGTGGCGAGGGCACACGTCGCAGTCGTCAAAATTGTTCTCTCATTTATTATTACTCCACTGCAGGGATAGATTACAGCTGCGTTTGCAAAATCTTAAATTCAATTTAAAAAGTATTTTAGTATAATGTCCTTTTCATAGGTACTTCAATTTTTTCTATATATTGCTGCAAAGTAAGACGAAGTTTTTAGAACAGAGAAAAGAACTTACTCACGAAGCTGACTCGGACTAGAAATGGATAACTTCCTAATGTTTCTGAATTGGTTCGAATTAAACTCTGCCCACATTGAAGATTGTAGACAGGATGTGGATCAGAAATCGCTTCAATTGAACCTTCAGGCAGATCGCAACAAACTTTGAGGCTTGCTTCATTGTACCCACAAATTGAAACACGTAAACTGTCATCAAAAAAATTATTATTTAAATTTTCGAATTCAAAAATCTTCAAAATTAATTTATTTATGATTTAAAACATTAAAAAAGGATATCTTAGAATCCGGTATCTTAGAATATTAATGCAGTAATAATAATTGATTAATATTAACCGGAAAAGGCCTTCACTACATTAATATAAAACCATAATATTTTAACAGACTTCACAGCTCAAAATTCTCTCAAAACATGAGAAATAGGGTGGTTTTTAATGA
>CAKNWT010326288.1:3986-18955 GCA_932066315.1 Andricus coriarius | reverse complement strand
AAATGTGGTCCGGTTACATTTTTTATGAACAAAAAGGGCTATTTTTGGGTGTTTTTTGTAGTTAGAGAAAAATCGTGACCTGATGGGGCTGAAAGGCCACCGGATTCGAATTCAGCGATCTCAAAAGCATAAGACCAACATAGTCTGGTCAAAAGTTCAGACAACTTTCTTTCTTTTTTAGGAACAAAAAGGGCTATTTTGGCTATTTTGAGGGGTCTTTTGAGGTTAGAGAAAAATTCTGACCTGATGGGGCCAAACGGCCACCGGAGTCGGATTAGGCGACCTCAAAAACATAAGACCAACATAGTCTGGTCAACAGTTCAGACAACTTTCTTTTTTTTATGAACAAAAAGGGCTATTTTGGCTATTTTTGGGTGTCATTTGAGGTTAGAGAAAGATCCTGACCTGATAAGGCTAAGAGGCCACCGGATTCGGATTCAGCAACCTTAAAAACATAAGACCAACATACTCTGGTCAAAAGTTCAGACAACTTTTTTTTTTTTCGTGTGCCTGTGTTATTCTCCAATCTCATTCAATTTTTTGAAATCACATGCAGTCTTGCAATATAGTGTACACTAAAAAACCGAAAAATTAACCCCTCAGGTCAAACAAATATTTTTTGGTCTATATAATAAGCATATTCTATGGTGGAAACAAGCAAAATTTGGTTGAATTGAGCAAGTCATTTTTTCAGTGAACCTTTTATTCTCGTAACTTTTCCGAAATTCGCAACTCTAATCCGTATAAGTATATTTACGTGACACAGTGACTGCGACAACCAAGTTTCAAGTATGCAAATTTTCTCGAAGGATTTAGAAACGAGATAAGTCGAGCGTCTTCCTTTTATTTGTTGATCCTAAAGGAGCCAGTATCGATGTGTTAATGCGTGTATGGAATTCACCTTTTGCTTTCATTTTCGAAACGAAGCCACATATCTCCCCGTTCTGGTTATTTGGAAAAAGGTTTAAAGACAAAGGATCCCCTCCCCACCCCTTATCTTAGCCAACCCTAGAAGTGTCAACCACTTTCTACCACCATCATCCCCATGTTTATAATTCCACTCTTACCCCTTCCTTTCACACCTTCACTTTTTTCGAATTAAATATCTCTACAGTGTGTCAGAGAGTCGTTTTTTCATTGGAGAACAGGTCGAGATCGAAGGGCCTACAACGAAGAATTAAAGTGTGAAAAAGCTGTTTTAAGATAAGATTGAACGCGAGGCGAATTCGAAACTGGTCTCCTCCAACTTCTTTTTTTAACGGGGAATTTTGCTGGTTTCTTAAATCTTTTCACGAAGGTTTAAATTGCCCATTTTTGCACCCTTGAGGTTTCTGGGATTTTCCATTAGACAGAATTCAACAATTTGATGACTAAAGTTTTGTTCATACAATGGATTTATTTTTCTCATTTTGACGCGCTTGCAAATTAAAAAAAAAACTTCCAACAATTCGATATTAAAATCAAAAGTATCCAAAATTACACTCTTTTAAATCTAAAATAATGAAGCTTATATTAATCTAACTTTTTTATATTGACTTTGAAAATTAAAGCGAAGAGTTATTGATGAACGAGAAAAAATATTACAAAAAGTCAGTCCTAAGTCTTTCGTCAATTGGTCTTCTCTCAATCCCTCCTTCACTTGTCCACGATACGGATGAACCAAGTTTGAATAAATGTCCTAGGTAAATGGGATCTTTTCATTGTTCATGGTAATATGCCATCATAGAAACATTTTTAGATGAAAATGAAAACATCCGGTCAAGTAATTTTTTTTGAAAGTCGATTTTTGTACTTAATTACTAAGAAATTAATAAATTTTCATAAGATTATGTGGTAAATATTGGCCTAAATGTTTTTTAGAAAGATTGTTTGATTGAATATGGTCTACTTTAAACCCGCGAACATATTAGGAAATAAATTAAAATAATCGAAGTGGGGTTTTTGAAAAAACACGATTGTCATATTTAATTACAAAATAGTTGAATCCTCCCAGAAAACAGATTTTTTTAAATCAAACAGTTGAATTTTTACTAAAAAGGATCAATTTTCTACAAAAAAAATGAATGTTTAAACCAAAAAGAGAAATTTTCAACAAGAGTTGAATTTTTAACCAAAAAAGATTTTTCAGTCAAAAAAACAATGTAACCAAATTTTTTAATTTTTAAACAAAAAAAGCAAATTCTCTAGAAGACAGATGAATTTTCTACCAAAAAATTAATTTGCATCCCAAAAGGGCGGATTCTTTACATAACAGTTGAATTTTTAAATTGAAAAGAAAAATTTTCAAAAAACAGTTACATTTTTAAGCAAAATAGTTTAATTTTTAATTACAGACGATCAATTTTTAACTATAAATGGTTAGAAACATAGTTACATTTTCAACCAAGCGGATAGACGTTCCACTGCTAAAATGTATTTTTAACAAAGTAGTTCAACTTGCAACAAAGTGATTAAATTTTCAATGAAGAAGAATTATATGCCAAAAAAGATGAATTCTCAATGAAAAATTGAATTTTTAACCAGAAACGACCTGGATTGAATTACAAGTCGGACTTGGCCTGCAATTGGCCTTGAAGCTATTTCCAGGGCCTCCAAACGTAAACAGTCAGTGGTGTGTAAAACATTTCCTTATAATACGCAATATACGTGCGTGAGTACCCGCGCACTGTCTCTTTGTCTATCCGCTGCTGGTGAGCATCCTCTATCGACCCCGAGGGACTACTCTCAGCCTGAAACCGCTGCGGCATCAATTTTTGGAATGAGTAAATCCAAGGTAACTAATTCCGGGTCCCAGTGTATATAATTTTCAACCAATAAAATTAATTTTTAACAAATTATTTCAACCTTCAACCAAGTAGTTGATTCTCAATGAAAAATTTAATATTCAAGTTTCAAAATTAAAAAGATCAAATTTAGCCAAAAATAGGTTAGTTGAAGGGTCAAGGGACAAAAAGGGCCTAAACCCGTTTTTCCAAATTTTTCAGGACGCCAGAAAAACGTTTGTATTTTGCGAGATTACCGAAAAAAATATATATTGGATATACATGATCGATAATCTCCACTCTTGAACGCCGTTCTTTAAAATTTTAGGCGAATCCGTCAAATAGTTTTCGATTTATTAGACATCAAAGTTGAACGCGGGCCTAACCCAAGGGGGTACAGGCGAACAAAGGGGCCTAACCCCGAGCAGCAAGCATTCACTCAGCTTAGTTCCGCCTGGTCTGCGGTGCAATTCCATAAATAATAACTAACAAATACAATAATAATTTTTCATTGAATATATTTGTTATGTTGTGAACAATTAATTATTTATTGTCTAGTACATTTTTCTGAGCCTGATCTATTATATCACGTGATACTTTATTTTCGTTATATTATTATTGATTTTGATATCGTTTGTTGTTATTGCTGTTGAAAATGATAATGCTTTTTGTGATTAAGGTTCAGATATTAGGTAAAAATGAATTTGCGCTTTTTTTATATTGATTACAATAATCGAATGAGACTATATCTTTGGAATATCTTCAACTACAACAGATTTTTGTAATATTGACGATGCTCGCCCGGAATGAATTCAATAGTTCGATATTTTTCAAAACATTGACGGCAGTGAAAAGAACCGGCACTCTTTAAATTTTTTCGAGTGAAACATTCACTCAATATGAGTGAAAATCCTGCAAATCTAGCCTCAGGGAAAATGTCACTCTAAATGAGTGAAAATCCACTCATTTCAGAGTGATATTTCACTCTTAAACATGAGTGGATTCCACTTATTTTTAAGCGTGAAATATCACTCTAAAACAAGTGGAAGTTAAGTCATTTAGAGCAAAATTTCCACTTGAGCTCGTTTTGCAAGATTTGAAAAAATTTCTATACATTGGAAAGTTACTAAATTATTGGAAATTCCCAAAAATATAGAAATTTTGAAAACATTATATTTCAAAGATTCAAAATGACCGTGAGACTTTACTCAAAAAACGGTTGTTTGGAATTTTTCGAAATTCTAGCACTAAAAAAAATTGGAAACTAAAAGACAAACAATGTTTACTTACCTCGCTCTCCTTTTCGATCAACACGTACAACATATGATGTAAAATCGATATTAGTTCCTCCAAAGCCTTTAACACAACCTAGTCACGCTGAATGGCACCGCATACCTATAAAGTGGGAATAAACCTAGACAAACCGAATGAAAAAATCATTTTTCCATAAGGTGCAATGTGGGGTTAGGCCCTTTTGTTCGCTCGGCACCCCTTGGGTTAGGACCTTGACTGACTTTGATGAATTTTTAAAAGATTAAAAAATTTAAGTTTTTTTTTCGTTTACACCCTCGAAACGGCGTTTGTTTGAGGAGTCTAAACATGTGTAAAAGTCAATTTCGAAAATTTGTTGGGATAGGCCCTTTTGTTCCCCGACCCTTCAGTTATATTTTTACTCAGGAAAATTAATTTTTAACTAAAAAAGAAAAATTTTCAACAAAATATTCAAAAAAGCAATTTATTAAAAAAATTTGAATCAATATTTACCTATAATCTTATGAAAATTTATTCATTTTTTAGTAATTAAAAACAAAAATCGACTTTTTTTCAAAAATTGCCTGACCGATTGAATTTCATGTATTATCAAAATAAATTCATACGAAGAGCTATCCATACGAAGAAAAAATTCAAGCCCATTGAAGACGCTCCAACGTCACGTCCACAAACTGAAAGCGTGGGAAAGTGTCTAATAGGGTAGGTTGAAGAAACTCAAAATGATTAGATTAATTGGTAATAGCATTGAAAAGTTTCTTTGTGGCAGAACGAACAAAATAAAAAAAAAATTCCAAACAATTTCTCACCATTGGGCAAGTCACTTGAAAATTTTCATTTTTTTCAATTTTTTGTGTATGGAAAAATTGTATTTTTATTTTTTTAGATAAAGTTAATGGAATTGAATAACCTTAGATAGAAAAAAGTAACCAATTTTTTTTTTCGAAATACAATATTTCATAAATGACGAAAAATGCAATTTTGTTAATTTGTACCTAAAGTTACAAAAAAATATTTTTTGCTTATTTTTTAAAGATCTTTTTAATAAATTAAGGAAGCACGTACATATTTTCAGGTTTAAAACTAAATTTTGTTCTATTTTTCACAAAATTAAAAATTTGAAAATTTGTATTCGTTTCCCACTCGTGAGAAATTTTTTGAATTTTTTTCGTGAATGTTTTTGTAACACCATAAAGAAACTTCTCAGTGCTGTGATGAATGAATCTAATCATTTTCAGTTTTTTTGGCCCATCCAAATCTAACCTATCAGACCTCTCTGTTCTTGCGTACTTTCAGGGCTCTCCTTCATAAACGAAGTAGCAAAAAATTCTGAAATTTTCACAGAACCTTTGCATTGTATCGTTCTATGTGCATAAGATGCTATTTTCAATTTAAATTATTATCTGATCTTTGGAATAGTCAATCTCTTTCCATTTGCACAGACAATATTAGATATCACTTTAATGAATATGTTCACAATTTGAAAAAATTCCTAAGAAAATTACTTCGTGTCAATGATACCTTAAACTTGGTTCAACCGCACCTTGTGTCTTTTGTCTCCCAGCGTTCTTAAAATACACACTACCATTCCAGAAACCGTTTCTTCTGATTGTTACAGAAAATAAAGAGATAAGATGGCAAAGGATCGCAGGCGGGGCTCGTTGAGTTTTGAAGCTAAGTACTTAAAGAGCGCCTGGTCAGTTGGATTGCAGGTACTCATTTACGCTCGCTCTAGGCGAGGAAAAGGAAGCCAGGGAAACAAGTCAAGACCGCTTCCACTCATTCATTCATCATCGTGGTTCACGGCTCATTCAGAAATGCTCGTTCTTCGATTGTTCTACTCCTATTCAGACCTACTCTCTCGGACGACTGAAACGAATTCTGTTTTTCGCGCGGTCAAAGGATAGCACTTTTCTCTCCCTTCTTTCACAATAGCCACAATTCACAGACTTTGACAGAACATTAGTATCGATCTCAAAGAAGGTCCACTCTCTCTTTACCACGCTCGAAATGTTGGTGTTAGTAAATTCAAACAACCTACAAAAACTATATATATTTTTAAATAATAAAAGCAATTTCTATGTCCACATTTTTGCAACAATAGGGTAAAGACATCAATACCACCCATCCCTTCCTTCTTTCAATAGCAAGCCAGTTCTTATTTTTGCTCTAGAATAGTAAATGCATTAATTAAAGCCTTATTGGTGGCTAGTCTTTTGAATCCGTTTGAAAGATTCTTCAATACTGAGCCACTGTGACTCAGTACTAAATTTGCCATATTTAAGTTCTTCATCGTCATTACTGAACGAGGGAAAAAATTGAATATTTGAAAATCTCTTAAAATCTTTGAAATCCCTCAATTCTTGTGAATAAATTCTTTACAATTTTATTACAATATTATAAAATCCCTTGAAATCACCTTAAATTTCACAAAATCTGATGATATTTCTTGAGATATTTAAAGTTCTATGAAATGCTTTCAGGTTCTGGAACTTTTCTTCATATGTCTTTAAAGTTTTTTTAAATTGCTGAAATCCTCGAAAATTCTGATAAAATCCCTGAAATTCCTTAAAAATCTATACTTACCTTCGCCCGGCCAATAACATAAAACGTCGGACGGTTAGAATAAAAAGAGCTTGTATATCATTTTTAAATACCTTAAATTAACATTTTTATCATTGCTGAATTACACTTGATGTTATCACTTGCTAATTAAATGTTATACTTATTGTAGGCCTGTCCAGCGAAGAGAAATTTACGCGAAGTCCAGATGGTGCATTTCCACTCCCACTTCTCTCTGTTCACTTGAGAGAGCTTGAGCGGTGGTAACTCTCGCCAAGCAGAATATAAAGTGGAGAGTGGATGTTGAAGAATCACATCTGGACTTTGAGTACATCTTTTTCTCGCTGGACAGGGCTGAAATATTAGGCTAGAGCGGGGTCGAAAGTGCGGCGGGGAAAAAGTGCCACATACGATAACACGAAAAAAAAAAAAAGTTTTTACTCGATCTGACATTTTTCGTCGATCGGTCGAATCACCATAAGCTCCTGATAGCCACTAAAAGTTGTTTTTGGGATTGTGGCTTAGGATAAATTGTTATTTTTGTGCATAAAGTAGTTCTATCGTCACCGCTTTTTTTTTGGTACCAACACATATTCTTCCGTGCCATTGTCATCAAGTAGGTGTAATTTGATGTGTAATTATGTATTCTTGTGGTGCAGGTAGCTTACTGTTCAAAATATTTTGTGTTGTTTCAGAAATGTTTATTGTAAATAATGGGAATGTGTGGGGGGTAAAAAGTTCCAAGTGACACTTTCTACCCCAGAGTTTGTATGACATTAGGCTATTTCACAATACCCAGCTGTGGAGCCTATTCTGAAAGCATCCCAGGCGTGTAATGGATCTGGTGGCACCTGCTATGCGAAAACTGGGCTCATGTAAAGTGTGTTGTGAACTAGCAATCGAAAATTTTCGACTTTATTGATTGCAAAAGTGACGATAAATAAGTCTCTAAGCATTTTAGTTGTCTAAACATTTATTTATTTTGTTTCTATGTACTATGAGATCCTTTTGTGCAATTAAAAAAAAATTTCATTTTATTTATATTGGTACTTTTTAACCCGCGTGTTAATAAACCACGCTGCAATTCACAACTGGTATTATTCCGATGTGGTGTAGACCCGAACCGCAAGAGATATTATGCTACAGTCACAATATGGCGAACCCGATCAGGGCCACATCGCAAATCGGGACCAAATTGGGCAATTCCTGTATCCTATCTTTTTGAATCCTAATCGTTCTATCCATATCTATCCACCACTTATCCACATCTATCTTTTACTTTAATCTGCTTATGCACGATATCCTTGTTCTATATCTTCTTCAATCTTTAATCATCCCTACAAGTTGGAATCCAACCCTTTCTATACACGTCTATCCCTCGGTTATTCACGTATATCCTTTTCTATCAGTTTTTCAATCTAAAATCCATTTTATATTTTTCAACTTCTGCCTTACTATCAAGGTAAATTCTCTTTTATCTCTGCTACAATATAATTCACCCTAATCTTTTTGAATCCCAGTCTTCCTACCCAAGTCTATCCTAGTTTAACCACATCTATCCTTTTCTATCCATTTAGAAATCTAAAAATGCAGCTTCTATTTTTCAATTTCTGTCTTCCTATCGACGTAAATTCTTTTTTATCTCCTATTGTAATATAAATTACTCTTATCTTTTTGAACCCCAGTCTTTCTGTCATTATTGTTAACATCAATCAATCACTTATCAATTTTTCAGTCATAGGGGGTTTTTAAGACAGTCTACAGAAAAATTATGGAAGTTAAACTCAAAAATTAATTTTTGATTGGTATTCTTTGGATAGTTTTGAATATAAAATATTAATTTGATACACCTGATATTGTCGATTCTGAATAAAATTTCGAAAAACGTTTTTTTAATGGGAAGCACGTGTTAAACTTTATCGGGCTTGCGAAACCTCTGAATATAATTTCAATAAAAACGATTTTTTTTTTGTGGTTTTGATCAAATTTGGGGAGGATTTACATGAAAATTCGAGATAAAAAATGTATACTACCCTAATGAAGACCGATACATTGTTTCTATTCATGGTAACTTTAAAGATTAAAAATTATTCAAATAAGTTTGAAACTTTATTAATTTCCTTCACCTTGGGGCCATCCATAAATTACGTAACAGATTTTGGTGCGGAAAGCGGTTCAGAAAAATGTTACGCTTTGTTACATGGGATACCGTTACGTAATATGTGGGCGTCAGCATGAAACGGACCCTTCAGGCCGGTTCTATTTTAGGAGATATTCGCGTTTTTCTAAGTTAAGGTGAAAATGATTATTTTTTGGTTTTATTGGGGGAAGGGGTGATACTTCGACCTAGAGTGAATTTATTAGGACTATACTCATTACTCATATCCATAAAGTAACCGAAATTAGGAATATTTCATGTTCGAAGAAAAAATATAACATGTGTGCTTATGGCACTCGCCAAGTTTAGATTCGTTTTTCTTGAGAAACGATTTTTCAAAGTTCCAGCTTTAAAAATGCCCGGTGACTCGCTTTTTAACTTAGAGGGTTTGTTTCGAGTCTAAAATTCCAAAAATTTATTCAGCTATATGCTTCAATACGTAACTCCATACCAGACATAAGGAAGCTTTTCATGCGGACGTCCACATATTTTTAATAAATCAAGCTCATATAGGAAATCCATGTATGATTAAATTAGTATATTTTTCCACTATTCTGTTTTAAAAATATCCACAAGAACGAAGTTTTTTCACAATTTTTGAAATTACTACTACCCGCAAAATCATTAAAATTTTTTTTTTTAAGTTTATCGGGTTAAGCTCAGATATTTAAAAAGATTTCCAAGAACTGCAACGGATTTCACGGGATTTTATCAGATTTTCAAGGATTTCAGTAATTTTAAAGGACTTTAAATGTGCCAATAAGGTATTTTAACGAATTTTCCAGGATCACAAATGATTTCATGGAACTTCAAATATTTCAATGAAAATCATCAGATTTAATGTAATTTTACAGGATTTCCAGGTATTTTATAATATTTTAATGAAATTGCAAAGAATATGTTTACATAATTGAGTGGTTTCAAAGGATTTCAAAAATTTTTGTTAAATCTTTAGAAATGCCTTGAAATATTTGAAAAGATTCCACAGAATTTGAGAAGATTTCCAAGGTTTCCCAATATTGCAAAGGATTTTCAAGGAATTTCAACGGCTTTCACGCGATTTTATCAGATTTTTGGTGGGTTTAGTAATCTTAAAAGATTGCAAAGGTTCTCAAAAGGATATTTTAATGCATTTTTCAGGATCACAGATGATTACATATAACTTCAAATGTTTCAAAGGATTTCAAGGAATGTCATCAGATTTTATGTAATTTTACGAGATTTCAAGATATTTTCTAATAGTTTAATGAAAGTTCAAAGAATTTTTTCACAAGAATCAAGGGATTTGAAACATTTGAAGAGATTTTAAAATACACCAAAGAATTTCAGTAGATTTCTAGAATTTTAAAAAATAATAAAGGATTTTAAATATTTTAGGGTATTTTAAAAGATTTCCAGGAACATTTAGCAGTTTTAAGAAATGTCCAGGGATTTCAAAAGATTTTAAAACAGTCGGAATATCTTAGGGTATTTTAAAGGATTCCAAGGAATTTTAAAGAGATAACAAAAATGTCAAGGAATTTCAAGAAACAACATTAGATTTCATTTAACTTTCTAGGATTTTAACAGATTTTCAAACATTTCAAGGTATTTTCAGAGATTTTTAAAATTTCACATATTTTAATGACTTTTAAACATGTTAAAGAATTTTGAGGGCTTTAGGATATTTAAAAAGATTACATGGAAATTCTGAAGGTTGACAAGATTTCCAAATATTCTAAAGGATTTTTAATCCTTTAACTGCCAAGCCTAGATCCCACTTTCTGATAGATTTTTGCCATACATTTTTTCTAAATTATTTTGCGGAATTCTAAGCTTGTTACATGAAAATCAAGAAATTCAAAAATAGTCAAGTTGTTTAGCTGCAACAGGTTAAGGAATTTCAAAGGATTTCATGGGATTTTATCAGATTTCCAAAGTATTTCAGTAATTTAAAGGAGCACTGTTAGAAATTTCTCTAGCGATTTTACTATAAATGTATTGGAAGTAATATGCATATACGTGTTGTAAATTTAATATACATCATCTTGTAGAATTAATATACATGTATAGTAAAACACAGTGCGTGAAAGTTGAAAGTTCTTTGATGCACCCAAATCTGGTTAAATATTTAAAACTAAAGTAATAAACTAACATTCATAGATTAAATTCTTATTTATAATCAAAGTACAACGTACGGGTGGAATTTTCTTCAAAATTCACTATAAATGTCAAAAGTTTAACGTGAGTACCGATTTTTTTAGGTTAGGTGTCTTAATAATTCGCTTAATTGAACTTTTCCACTTAAAACCTAGTATGATTTATGTTTAATTAGAAAAAAATATTATGCTTTATCATTTAGAATTTAAAATTACTGCCTTAATTATTTTTAATTTATTGAGAGTGAAATTACCTGACTTTTCTAAAATTTGATCAATATACATGTATATGAAATTTACTATACAGTCTCTTAATTGATATTTCATAGACCGAGTTTTTAGATTTACTATACAAATGTATAGTAAATCTATATTAAAATTACAAACATTTTTAACAGTGAGTATAATATTTTAATGAAAGCGCAAAGAATTTATATACAACATTAATTCAGGGATTTGAGAAATATGAAGCAATTTTCAAAGTTTCCAAGAAATTTCAGTAGATTTCTAGAATTTGAAGAGATTTCAAAGAATTTTAAAGATTTAAGGTATTTAAAAAGATACCAAGTAATTTTTAGGACATTGATAACATTTCAAGGGATTTGAAAGGATTGGAAATATTTCAGGGTCCTTTAGTGGATACACTTGAATTTTCAAGAGATTAAAAATATTTCAAGGAGTTTCAAGGAATATCAACGAATTTCAGTTAACTTCACGGGATTTCAAGATACTTTATAATATTTTTATGAAATTGCAGAGAATTTATTCTCAAAAATTGAGGGAATTAAAAAGATTTTAAAGATTTGTAGTGATTTTCAAATATTCCAAAAGTTTTCTTAAAGATATTGAAGAATTTATCAAATTGAAGGGTATTTAAAATAATATCCATGAACACGAAGTTTTCACACAATTTCAAATCTAGGTTAGACAACAGAATAAACAGAAAGTAAAAATGTCTGAAACTTTTAGTAAAGGGACCGTACTTAAATCATGTAATAGCTCAAGGGTCGGGGGTGGGGGGGGGGGGGGGGTCGAGGGACTTCGTCACGATTTCCTACGGTAGGGTCAGGGATTTAGAAAGAAATCTTGCAAAAGTCAGGGAATTTCCATAACTTTAAATAACTGGCTAGCAGAATAAATTTAAAATTTTTCAATTTTAATATAAAATCGTTTTATTCCGTTTATAAAAGATTATAGGTTAAAAATGTGACAAGTTTAAGATTCTGGTGTTTGAATATGATTGGGCAGGGAAAACTTAGGGAATTTGTCAAATGAAGTTTCGCGGTAACCCTGATGTAATATGCTTGTGCTATACATTTTATTATTTGTTTGAAAGTTGAACAATTTTTTTAAAAGGTTATTTTTTTTGGTTGAAAATTCAACTCTTTCGTAGAAAATTTACTTGTTTAAAATTCATATTTTGGTGTTGAAAAGTCAAGTGAAATCTATTTTGGATGAAAATTCAACTATTTTGTTGAAAATTTGTCTTTTTAATTCAAAAATTCATATATTTTATTAGAAATTGCATCTTTAGTTAATAAAAATGCAACAGTTTAGTTGAAAATTCAACAGTTTTGTGAAAATTAATCCTTTTTGGTTGAAAGTTCAACTGTATTATTGAAATCAGTCTTTTTGGTTTTTAAATTAATTTTTTGAACGAAATTTTATCATTTGTGTTTGAAATATCTTCTATTACACTTTCTATTGAGAATTCATACTTTTAGGTCAAAAATTCAATTATTGTGTTGAAAATTTAATTATTTTATTGAAAATTCAAGTAATTTGTTAAAAAGTCATCTTCTATGGTAGAAAAGTCATTTTTTGGTTTAAAATAAGTAAATGAATTTGAAAATTAAAAATTTTATGTGAAATATTGTTTTATTCCGTTTATAAAAAGTCCTATTTTCAAAATATTACATGGTTGAAATGATGGTATTTGAATGTTAATGGTCAGAGAAAGTGTAAAATTGGTCAAGGAAAAATCACGGGAGTTTGAAAATGAACGTTTCACCCTGCAAAGCATGTATTATCTTAAATACAAACAAATTTATATTATATTCAAGTCCCATATCTTATTACTTTTAGAAACCATTAATTACGTACAATAAGAGAGGGGGGGGGGGGGTTACAATATTTGGTTACGGTTCGTTACAGGGGGAGGGGTATCTTGGAGACTGACTATAATCGGCTACGTAATTTAAATTCAGCCCCGAAGGGGATTGATCTTATAAATTATTGTTAAAAATATAAGCTTAGGTGATTTGATCAAGTATTTGAGAATATTGTATAATCTCGTTTTATATTACATTTTAAGATCGTTGATTATGATCGCAGTCGTTCTTTAAAATGTTTAAGTTATTTTAGGTCGCAGTCAGCTTGTCGAAAAATCTAGGAAAATGCATAACCAATATTAAATATTTGAAAAAATTACGTAACATAGACCGTTTTGTTGACGGGGGGGGGGAGGGGTGCCAAACTACTTTGGTACAAATTGTTACATGGGGATAGGAAGGGGTAAAAAATTGGCAAAAAATGTGTAACGTAAGTTATAGATGGCACGTTCGGGATATAAAGTAGCAGTACCCTTATCGGCTGACTAAAACGTCCGTTTCTACTGAAAATTGAAAAGAGTGTTGAGGGAGCGCAGAAAGGAGGCTATGGTACATTTGAGAGGAATAATATCTTTGGGTTATCGCTCGGTATTGCTTTTGCTATGGGTATACACGAGGTTGGATAGATAGGCGTTGTCGTGTAGGAGAGACCGGGCCTTGCAATGCGGTGGTCGCAATAAACTTTGCGTCGCTCGTGTTGCGGGCGGAGCATAACGCGCCGCATACGGCCAAGGTGCGGCTTCGTCCACAATCTCAACTTCATCCTATACCCATTATGCGAACCAACTCCTCTTCACTGCATTTTTGCCTCGGGGTAAAGCCTGGCACACAATGGGCCCTCCATATCCTTCTCATACATAATCATCGCGCCCCATACAAAAAATTCCACTAAAATCACAATCATCTACCGAAAAGTGCCTCTTTTTATTTTTCCAATTTCTTAGCAATTCGAGATGAACAACAGTTTGATATGATAAGACAAATCTACGTAGGGGGTTGTCTATAAACTACGTTTCTAATTTGGGGGGTGGGGTAATAACAAATCATCAATAACAAAAAAACTTTATCACTTTCAAAAAACTACGTTTGGTAACAGGGAAAGGGGAAAGGATTAGTAGAAGTAGCATCACGAACTTAGATAACGCTTAGCATGTTTCCTGATGATAAATTTTATCAAGACTTGTTAATTTTACGAAGGTTTGTTAGGGTAGGGAGTAAATCCGCCGACCAGTTAACAGTCAATGTTTTTTTAAAGTTAACAAGATGTAGAAATTGATCCATTTTTTTCATTTCGAGTCCTACATTATTGTATATTATATTTCTATACGTATTAATTATATGAATAAAACAATTATTTAATAATTCAATTATTTCTAACAAGCTGTATTTCGTCGGCTTTGCCCCACACCGGAGGGCAAAGCCGACCGCAGCTTTTTATACAAATCAAAATATTTGAAGACGGGAAAACATGATGGTTCGCGTCTGTGGTATTTTATGTACCGAAAAAAATACCTTTAAATATATCCAGCAAGAAGAACAAGTTATTTTCAATAAAAATAGTGATAGTTGTGATATAACCTCTTATTCTTTGACATTTCACTAGAGACGGACTACGAGCAAAGGTTTCTACCGTACTGACCGGATTGAAAATAATAATATTCAACAGTTTCTTGCATGTAGCCCAGAAGATAAGTTGCTGTTCTACATTACCGATCACTTATCATAACCTAAGCACTTTGAAACAATTATTTTCGTCGGGCTTGCCCCAATGGTGAAGCCTCAATTATTTACGATATTTAATATACTTTCGACTTGAATTACGTTCAATTATTATAATGAAATCATGTGATATTGTTTTATCTGTCAAAATAACACATTTTGTACTGTAAGTATTGCCGTTAATGTTGAAAACTTTATATTTCTGCCAGCGAAACTTCCATTCTTTCGTTGTCAAAACTGTTTTCTGCAT
>CAKNWT010326284.1:0-13048 GCA_932066315.1 Andricus coriarius | reverse complement strand
GCCGGTAGACAGCGATGTTTTCAATTTCCACATAGTTATCTGCCCAGAAGAGAATTTTTCACTACGACCATTAAACTGCAACTGTTGCAAACGATTAAGAAAATAAAAATTTTAATTAAGGGTTGTTTACTCTCTTTAAATCTGACACGGAGTGTGAAACGATATAATGTCTTGTATTTTTTATGCCACTTCATTAATTAATCTAAAATAAAATTTGATTCGGAAGATAATCAGGAATTTTTGTGTACGTTAGCCATAGGGGGTAGTTAACCCCGCGTCTAAGGCGCGCGCTATGGGAACAAATAAAAAAAATAGGTTCAAAATATCGTAATATTCAGTTTCTGTTGATTTCTTCAAGTTTGCAAAATAAAAGTGAAATTTATGTTTGCAAACTGTTCCTTTTAATAATAATTGAAGAAAATTTGTTAAATACGTTTCGCAATACTTACATTGTGATTTAAACAATTGTTATAATTTTTTTTAATAGTAGTTTCCTAAGTGTGCAAAGGATAAAAACAAACACGTAAACTTTGAATTTTTTAAAAGAAGGCAAATACAGGGAGTTCACCTTTTTTAAAACTGAAAGAGGAATATATATTTTTTAAATTTAGGAAATTGAGAAATGGGATTGATGTGATGGAAGGACCTGTAAAAAATATCAAAGAATGAAAGTAATTTTCTTTGACTGGATAACAGAAAGAATTCTTTCTTACTAAAGAATCAATTTCTTAATAAATATATTTGATTACATTAAACTCAATCAATTTTTTAATTGAGACTGAATGAAATATTTTATGTACAGGTATAGTAATTTTTTCATACCTTCAGTTATTCCCTATAAATAATCCCTGACGAGGAGGTCTAAATTGGCCTCGAAACATGTTGGTCCCCTCGTAGTATGAAAAGGACGCAGAAGAAAAAAAGTTAGAGTTGGTTTTTGGTTGCTTTTTTCCCTTTTTCTCCCTCTTTTTTCATTGTCTTATTCTTGTCTTTAATCAGCCGAAAAGTGAGGGTTTTTTGGAAGTTTATTTTTTTAATTCTGAATCAATTTTTCCTTATTCTGCAAAAATTATTCATGATGAAATGGATTTATTTTCAATCTTAATTTAAAACATTTTTTAAATAGAGACACTAAACTCATGATTCTTTCCAATCTGCAGGGTTTGCTTATGAATAATTTTTATGTTTTCTTTTAATCGAGTTTACATACTTTACCTCAATTTTCTTGAAAGAAGTCTTCTTTTTATTTAAATTTGTGTAAAAAGAATGTTTTGAATTTTATAAATTTATTTAGAGATGCATTTAAATATTTTGGATTGTTTTCTTTTCCTAATTGGAAAATTTAATAATCTGAATGGATTGATTTCAGAATCACCCCCAAAAAAATTCCAGAAGGCAATTGAGGCGACGGATGCAAGAACTCTTTAAGCGCTCGAAACCGTGTAGAAGAATTGTCCACTCGGGAAAATCGATCGATGGAAAAAAGTAGCCGAAACGTAAAAAAAAACATACTTTTGTATTCATCTTGACGCAGCCAACAAATTTTTCTCATCAATCTTTTTCATTCGACAATTACTACTCAAGATGTTTTATAAAATACAACTCGCGTTTATTCGGCGTTTATTGAGAAAAATACTTGAAATTTGTATGGTGTATTCTCTATACATAAAAGATAACTATAAGCAACACACTTTGTTAAAAAATGTAATATGTTTATTGCTGTTTAATAACAAATTAGTTCCAACTGAAATCACATTTCGCCAACTTCGACCAATGGGACGGTCATAGAAAAAATTGTAGTTGAAATAATTAATTGCGAGAAAGTTGTTCACTAAACTTTGAAAAAGTTTTCCTGTAAATTTGAAGAAAATTGGTCGAAAATTGTGGAAATGTAAGCGAGTTGAGGACAACATACGCTCGGCAGTGCATATTTATTGGAACCTGTGGCAACCTGTGCTGACTTCAACTCACTGTCATTTCCACAATTTTCGACCGATTTTCTTCAAATTTCTCAAAGTCTAGTGAACAACTTTCTCACGATCAGTTATTTCAACTACCATTTTTTCGATGACCGTCCCACTGGTCGAAGTTGGCGCAACGTTGTTTTCGTTCGAAACAACTTTTTTATTGATCAGCAATAAACATATTACATATTTAAACGAAGTGCGTTGCTTATAGTCATCACTTATGTATTGAGAATACACCATACAAATTTCAAGCATTTTTATGAACAAACGGCTGAATAATCGCAAGTTGTATTTTATAAAACATCGATTTTCGATCGGATTCAGGGTCCATAAAATGGGCCCCGAGGGTTTGCCTGCACTCTGTCGTGGGATTCTACCCCATTTTGTGCAAATGATAATTTAGATGGTTGTGCCCAGTTAGGATCCGTACCACTATCCTTATATATTTCTTGGATAAACCCAAGATTTCCGTGGCTCTGTTTATCCCACGGGTATAACCCAGGATGGAGTTCGCCTGACGGAAACCCTGGATTTGTTCCCAGCATTTCCAGTGTTTTGTTCGGATCCAGCTTTTAATGGTCATCTCGACACAGCAAGACGCTAGTCCTAGTACTGGTTCCGTTCCTATGTATTCACTCGCTGCGCCACATTTTGCCAGCTGGTCCGCCTTTTCGTTGCCCTTGATACCTGTGTGACCAGGGACCCATATGAGAGCCACATTGTTTCTTTCTGCAAGTTGGTGTAATGCCTTTTTTAATTATCAAACTAGTTCTCATGTTATGTCTGGTTTCCCTATTGCAGTTAGTGTTCTATTAGTGTTTCAGCACAGCGAAGGACGGCCAGGACCTTCGCCGGAAAGACAGTAGCATGTCGCCCAAGTGTGATCCCAACCCCTTCCCTCTCTTTCTGCAATCGATTCCTGGTCCTGGCCCTCCGTCTCCACTGGAGCCATCCCTATACCAGATTTCCCCTTGGAAGAGCGAATTACCATTTACTTTCCACAAATCCCTGCTTGGAAAGCTTTGGCAAAGTTGCAGCTTTTTGTTATTTTATCTTGCCTCATATCTAGAATCGGCAGTACGCTGATGTCACTCGTGAGCCTAATGTGCCTAGTCCCCCGAGTAAGACTGAAGTTCCTTTATTAAGGAAAAAGCTGTTTATTCCGCTGTCAAACGTCTGCATAAGATAGCAGATGCTCCTTTAGCGTAGTAAAGGTTGATCTTAATAAAATCCAGTTCAGAAGGAGGACATTTAGTGCCCATTTTAGCTTCCAGTTGTCTCCTTCACATCTTCTGAAAATAGATCTGGTGCTATGCCTTTAGGTGTAACTTTGGTTTTTGGGAGGATCTTTATGTTGATCCTTTTCAAGTCATGGTGAGGCCTGATTAATCTTCTTGAGACTCTGTTGTTGGTTCCACGAATACACCATTCATTCAAGCCAGCAGCTTGACTGGCCTCGGAAAGTCTTTTCTGTCGATCAATTTGATTTAAGCTCCCACCAAGGTTGTAATCCACCCACCGCTTCAACGAGCCAAGTTCGGGACACTTCGTTTGAACACATGATCATAAAGCTAGCTTCAATTGCCTTGACCTGTTGAACATCTAGTTGGTTCTTGGGAACCCCTCGGCGACTATGTCCACTTTCAGGTGACTTTAAAGGGCTTAGCTACAGGAGTATGGTGGACCTCTTAGCCGCACCTTCTTCTGTTTCCTGATTTCATTTTATTTGCTGCTATCAGAATGGGGCCACTTTAGTTTTCCCATTTGGCTGATTTTTGCGATTGATTGATTTATCAATTGGCGTCTCAGCTTCTTTTTAGCAGCTCCCGATAATTTAGCTTATCGTGGTTTCACCTTTTGATTTCATCCCCGGCATCAGCATCGCACGTAGATCCATTCCGAAGTATGCTCTGAAGCTCCTTCGGTATTTCCATCTTCTCAGGAGAAGATGTATGGATGTAAATTAAGCGAAAGTTTTATGCCAAGATAGCGAAGTGTGGAAGGGAATTGTTTACAAGAAATGTGTGACTCATTTCATTCATTTCAGAGGAAGTTTTTATGAACACATTAAACCAATTCATTGAACTGATTAGCTTGAACTGATCTCGTATCGAAACCTTTGTCATGTTTCTTTGCGAAATCTGCGAGCAATTAGAAACCATTGCGAAACCACTGCCAAGGGAACGATTAGAAAAATTGCTCGCAGATTTCGCAAAGAAATGTGACAAAGGTTTCAATACGAGATCAGTTCAAGCTGAGAAAAATAGGGAACGGTAATGGAACAATTAACAAATAGGGAACGGTCTTGGAAAAATTCCTCGCAGATTTCGCAAAGAAACGTGACAAAGGTTTCGATACGAGATCAGTTTAAGCTAAGAAGACCCAGGCGCCTCAAATGAGGGGAGCAGCTTAGCTATTTACAAGTCAAGCTTTTTACAAGCTTTTATTATTCCTAATATTCCTACTTGGCTTTATTGTTTCATTCTACAACTTTGATTACGTTTAACATAAATAATTAAAATTTTAATACTTGTGTCCTTGGCGGAATTGGTTCATTCGTAGTGTTTTTAATGGGATGTAATGAAATGAAATCAAATAAATAAAGAATCTCAATAACAAGATTTATTTTACGAGTTAATAATATTGTTGTTACGTGAAAATGTATACTCCACCTAAAGGAGCTTTTGAATCTCAAGGCGGATTTAATAAAAAATTTAAAATCCCTCAATAAACTAATTTTTTTTCTAAAAGTGCTGGTTTGGATTTACCTGTTTCCTACTTTTAATTCTGACAGATTTGTAAGTTGCTAGATCCCACAAGGATTTTTTGAATTAATGTCGAATTTCTGGTTGGGGCGAAACATTCCAATTCTCCTATGTTGGCCTATACATTATTCTGGCGCGGGAAATCATTTTTTTCTAAAAGGGTTTATTTAGATTCACCTAGTTTAGAAAATTTTCAAGTCCGGTTTGAGAGGAAATGTAGCTTTTACCGAGCGTGGTATATACCAAGAAAACTGTATCACCCATTTTAAAAGTGGAAACATGTTGAAATTATTTTCGGAAATCAGTAATAAACATATTCTAAAAAGAACCATTTTAAATCTAGTAGAAACACAAAAGCTTCATGTTGATCGGACGAAAAGACAACATTAGCAATACAACATATTTAGCTTCGAACATATTTACGGCGGTTCCAGAATTCATCTCAGGAATTGACAATTATCAACATACAGTTGTCAATGGTTTAAACTTTGATTTTAAAAGGTCAATGCATAAGCGTGATGTTTGATTAAACTTCATGTGTAATTAAAAGTTACATACATTGCCATAAGAAACACGTGACATTGGGGAGAGGACTAATACATGTGAAAGGTAGATAACATTTTTTTGGTATCTTCACAAGGTTCCAAAGGCCTTCCAAAATTAAAGGTGAGATTAAATTAATATTACAAAAAATATGTGCGATGACGAAAATGTTCGAGTGACATTGCGACTAGTATATTTACAGAGACATCTTGTAGCGTTGCCAATTTTATTTTTATTCTGTTTCTTAGAAAAAAATGAGAATTATTATTGGAACTCTGGTTTTCGCTTTAGTGGTCGGCCTGAATTCTATTGGTAGATATATAATTAAGTACATTTTTAATGCATTTTAATTGTAGTATATATTTTATTAATTTATACTGAACAATCTTTTAATTAACAACTTTCGTGCAAGATACAATGCCCTTCTGAATCATCTAAATTGTTACCAAACTTCTAGTAGAAATATATATGAATTTATTTAGGTCTGGCCTATATTAATTAACTTAAGTAAGGTTACAGAACATTTTTAGAGGTGACGTAGTATTTTCAAGGATCATGTGACCAAGTCTATGGAGAAGTTTCACAATGTTGCCTTCTTATTGTTTGAATAAAGCTCAAAATGTTGCGCAAACCCGTTCTTTTATCAAGCTCGACTATTTGTCATGTTTACCATTTCTACAAACTTCTTTATATTAATATATACAGCCCTAAATGAATTTATATATTTTCACACAGCAATTAGTAGTTTTCCACTATAGACTAAGCAAATATTTTAACTAATCGAATTAGTAATTTTCTAATAAAATTATTAGCAGAATTTCACTATAGCAATATAAAATTGAGAATCTTAGTTTTTAACTCTTAGAAATTATATGAAATCTGTATTATCATCGGAGTTGGTAAAGACCGATCAAATGAAGATATTTTTCACATGCCGTGAAATATAAATCAACACTATCGATCTAAGATCTAAGAATTTAAGAAAAATATTTCGAGGAATTTCAAGTGATTCCAGAGAATTTCCACGGATTTTAAGTTGAATTGGTTTATCGAATATTCCCAATCCTAGACACAGCCTCCTTTTACTGTTTAAGTCGATTTAATTTTCAAGTTCAGAATATCTATTAATTTCTGTTTACCAACCTTTATTTAATGATACATAGAACTATCTAAGATCGTTCTAATCTTTTCATTTGATTTTCATTAGGTTATAGAAAATCTATAAAAGCGCCTGTATACTTCTATTTAATTTACATATTCCGCATTATAATATTGCATATTTCCAGACCCAAATTACTTTTGATGTTTTTATTCGCTTGTCGGAATGTTTCGTTTCTTGATATTCAGGTTGTAACGTTCGTCAATTGTTTGGCCGTTGAGATCGTTTGGAAGAATATATTTATTCATGCTAAATCCGATTTATTGATTTCTTTAACCGCAATTTCTCTAGTATAACTCTTAAGCCACGCATTTTGAAAAGTAAATTATCCCCAGGAAAGTTTATGTGTCTCTGTTTTTAATATGTCTGTCGCAATTCAAACAGCTTTTATGAACCTAAGTATGTTCAAAAAAGGAATTGTTTCATTTGCTTTTAATTAAGCCTATTCAACAACCCACGTCCAATTACACAAAGTGGATTGATTATTGGGAGGACATTAAAACTAGCTCTTACCACCCTATATTGGAAAATTACTACTAAGGACACCCCAGGAATCAGGATAAGGTTAGTTTCCCCATCGGTGTTAGTAATGATACTTTTCAAAGTGCGCAACCCTCGAAATTTGAAATAGTTAGCGGCTAGAAATTCGCGAGAAATGAAATTTTCTGGTGATCTTATCTGTACGAATGCCAACGATTCAAACAGATTTATCTCTAACGGGTCGAGATTCATTTCAAATGCAAAACAGAAACCAATTACATTAAAATTTTGAGAGGATGTGGACTGACTTGAGCGCTTATGGAGTTACGGACACACCTGGCTCCAAATTGCTTATTTTAGGTTTGAATTGTGCTCGAGAAAACCTGAAATACCTAATCTAACGCATGTTTTTTTTGTACGTAAACTGTTTCCAGGAGCTTTTATTATTATTATTTAATTTCACTCGGTTCCTTTTCACTTTTTCAAATTAGGCTTCTTTTTAATCCAGCTAAGTGCCATGTTGAAATTAAAATTCCACTTAGTTTACCTAGCCTTTCAATTTACTGTTAGTTTCGAAAAATGAACTCAGGACTCACAGAGATATTGACTGCAAAATTATACAAATTTAGTTCAAATACCAACTTGGGTGATCAAATTCTTCCACTTTAATTTTCATTACAATTTCACACGTCAAATGTCAAACGGACTAATTTCTAAGTCTTAGCTCTGGTTGAGTAGTCCGTTTAAACGAGCAAGTGTCAAATTTTATAATCAAAATAGAAAGGCAGTACCCAATTCCAGATTGGGAAACCATTTCATCCATCTTTTACTAGTAGGAGCATTAGTTCTCAATTTCTAGGCCTGAGCCCGGTTGAAGGAAAACCTTTGCTCTGGCAAGAAGCGAGTCAACCGTCCTCACTATGAATTTGGGTGAGTTGGGATTCGAAGGTTGTGAGAAGAAACCAAATTCGAGTGATGAAAAAAAGAAAATTTTAAAAGTAATTTTAAAAAAACCTGAGTGTGTTTAATTCCTGGATACCTTGTCTCCCGATAATTCGCGAAATCGTGTTGGTCTCAGCCAACGCCTTCGATGCTTCGATTCCAGCTAGTCTGGTTGTTCTTCTCAGAACTCCGCTCGCCTGCTGGGGTAGATTGAAAGTGAAGTCTCGATCGCGCGGTCTCTATTTTTCTTATTACTTTCACTTTCCTTCTCCTTGTGCACAGCTGATGATGCGAATTTATCAATTTTCAGGTAATCAGCTGACTTATATTTGGTCTCTTTATTTGTGTTCTTATATCAGCTGGTGCCGTGATGTTTTGAACCGTCTCAAGGTTGATGAAGTTTTTTATTCTGCCAACCATGAAATTTAATTATTTGTTCAGTTACATTATTGATTTTATGATTACCTGAAAATGAACCCGAGTACCCAAGTATTTTTCAAAATATTTGGAGCACCCGGGTACCCAGGTATTACCCGTCATCATCCGGGTGCTCAGACTCTCGAATATCCAAATACCCGCTTGAAGTTCCTATTACTGCTTGAAATATCGGAAATTCATCCGGCTATATGCCCTTATATACAACTTCATTCCGACAAAGTGGCCCCTTTTATTGCGGAATGTCACATATTGTATATTAATTTCTCTATTAAGGAACTTGTGAATAATATTATAATATTAAAATTCACCCATTTCTTCTTTTCATTGCAGCATTAAGTTGGAAGATAAAACTAAAACGACAACCAAAACCACAACCCGTTCGAGCACAAACGGATTACGCACGCATTAGAGCACACAGATATCTTCCCTCTGAACCAGTACGTTATTCACCAGCCATCTCACCAGCTCTGCAGTTGTTATACGGGATAGTTGATGGAAATGAACGCATGAATTTCAACAGCACTCATTATTTAGTAAAAAGAGGCCGTCACTTATTCACTGGATGGATTAATAATGGTCGGATTGCTCCATTATATGACGAATATGACGATGTGGTAGCATATGACACACAGCTTGAACGAAAAATAGCATTGGATGATGCATCTCTAGAGCTAGTTTATATGGGTCATCCTATACCCGCTCCTTCGTTAATTTCACCATCTCGTAGAAACACCAGCTATAGAAGAAGCGACAGCTCTAGTTCCAGCTCCAGCTCTGAGAACCATTTCGACTCCGACCCCGACAACTCTGAGTTCTTCCACAGCCCCAAACGGCATTAACATCCCAGCGGGATATCTTGCACGTGGAATGCCCGCCCCTTCTCGTACGATTTACGCAAATGTCTTTTTGTAAACCTTAAAACTATATTTGAAATTAAAAATGTGTATGTACAGTAGACTCTCATCAGGCTAAAATAAGCGTGAACGATCTCTGAATTGCATTCGAGTATTAAATGAATGGACCCAGTTACACCAGCGAGCCTACAGAAAGCCTGCCTAAAGCCGTATTCAGACGAGCGGTTCCCGGTTCCGATTACGGTTACGATTGACGGCCCGGTTCATGCACACGGTACACGAGGCGTGCACAATTTTTTTCAAGGCAGCGCCAACAGCTGACGACTCACGTGACTACATCGACCGCTGTGATTGGTCGGCGGTTCTAATCGGAACCGCAATCGGAACCGGAAACCGCTCGTTTGAATGCGGCTTAAAATAAGCTAGCTTATATCGATGGGTCCTAAAAGAAACTACGCATTTCGCGGCGGCGGATAGAAAATACGTATCTGGCGCGCTTTATACTAATTATGTGTATGAAAATTTATATATACTTACCCGAGCCAGTTGTAGGTATTTCCAGTAGGTCAGTCACTGAAGAAATTAACTGTTGGCTGACTGAACAATATCAGAATGAGTGGGATTTGGTTACTGGCTGCAGACAGACCAAAACACTGTTGGGCTCAAAGCTTAATTTTAACCGAGCAAGGGAAATACTCAAGCTCGGGAGAAAAGAGATCAAAGTCCTAACAGAAATGTTTATAGGACATGGGAATCTCAGATATCACAGACATAAGATAGGGCTTGCGGAAAGTCCTCTCTGCCGTCTGTGCAGAATGGAGGATGAGACAGCTACTCACATCCTTTGTCACTGCCCTGCGATTGCGGGGAAACGTCTAATACTTACTGGCAGTTACTGCATCAGTGAGTCGGACATATGAGCCAACAGCGTGGCTGCGGTCCTCTCTTTATGGAGAGGGCTTTGCGGTCACGCTTAGGCTTACAAGGGGACGCAACGGGATTACCCAAGCGTCAGGGGCTGTTACGGTCTCAACCCAACTAATAATAATAATAGTATGGAGTGCGCTAGATACGTATTTGCTATCTGCCGCCGAGAGTTGCGTAGTTTCTTTTAGGACTCATCGATATACGATAGTGGATCATTTTCGCGTCAGTGCAAAATCTGTTTTGGCACTGGCTTAAAGTACGGTCGCCGGTGTAACTGGGCCCAGTATCTATTGGCATATCTTTTGTCACGATCAAGATGCTCACCAAATTTTGAGCTTGTAGTGGAAGAGAGAGGCACTTAGCGAAAAAGGCTCTTCCTGGAGAAGGTGCTTTGTAAGAGTCTACTTTGAATAAATACCGAATTGACGCATAGTTATATTGAAATTTATTTATAATAAGTCAACATATTGAATATCTATTAAAAGTCTCCGTAATCTAACACTCAGAAGTCTGTAAGTGTTACGCTGGGCTACTTTCACACTTGGGAATTTTTTGAAGTTCTTTTAAACTGACTTATTTGGGAATAATATTTATTACTTTTGATACTTGACAATTTCTGAACACTTTTTATATATTTTATTATAAAAATTTCACCTAATTGATACAAACATTCATAAAATCTGAGAATAAGTATTAAAATTGATTCTTATTTATTTTTGTTTTATTTATAAAAATATATTATGAATGAATTAATGTATATTTAATTTAACTTTATATGTTTATTTTGGCCTTTCCTTTTTTGAAGCGATTTGTTATTTTTAATTTATCTTCCAAAATAAGTTTTTTCTTCTTCTGTGTAGAATTGCTAGTGGTTTACAAAATTCAAACTAATTTATTGAAAAGGTTAGTTCTGCTTCCTGATTTAATTTGTTGTGCTGTCATCAGAATATGACCCCTTTAGAGTCCCAGTTTGGCTGGTTGTGGCGACCGATTGGATTATCAATTTCCGTCGCAACCTCTTCTTTACAGCTCCCGATAAATTGGCTCGTCGTGCTTTTAGTTTTTAGTTTGCCCTGTGGGCATTAGCATCGCACGTAGGTCTACCTTACTCATTACCTCTCGCTGGGCCAGGGTTACTTATAGGTGGTTACCCATTAACATATTCCGAAGTATGCTCTAAGGCAGGGCTCTCCAGAAGGTAGTCAGTGACTGCAAGTACTGCCAGTGGCAGTCACCAGACTAGGTCAAATAGGCCCTCATAAATCTTGTCGTTCGACCGGTCCCTAATCATTCACGGTAAGTTACAGTTTGAAGTGAAAAATTGAAATGTATTGTAAATTCAAAAAAAAAAAATCAGACCCTTCGGTGTGAATAATGAGCCGCAACGGACTGTGCCCGTAACGACCGTAACCCTTTTCAGGATTCCTGGAAACCGAAGATAAAATTACAGAAAAAATTGGTGACAGTGATGCACTTGTCGTGGCAGTCAGCACCTGCTGAAAGTCGTGAGCCCTGCTCTAAGGCTCCTTGGGAATTTCCATCTTCTCAGAAGAAGGTGCTTTTCATCGAAATATTTGTTAAATCTCTACAGAAGCCCTTGTAACAATAAGGCAATTTTACTCTGAGAGGTCGCTCAGCATCCTAAAGACACCGTTTCAAGATACCATTCCCTGATATCATTTATTCTTCGGCACGGTAATTTACGTCTTATATTGGGGTTTTTTTTTTCTTCGAGGCCATCTCTGGGCCATTTTCCGCGACTGCTTATTTACCTTTGTAACCCTCTTTGGTTTGAATTGAAAAGATTTACAGTTTAAGGCTTTCAGAAGTAGATAATTGAAAAATTTTATATTTAGCTTCAGGCATATCCTTCTAAAGCTATGTTTTTGACTGGTTGCACTCAGTCCTATCCAACTCCTTAAAGAGACATCCTAAAAGGCGTGTAACAGTCTCTCACGTGACCAGTTACATGTTATAATATTCAGCGGCTTTATAATTAGAACAACGAATATATTATGTTAAAATTTTGGAAAATGGTTCAAAATATATTAAGTGCACATCTGCCTGCCCTATTTTAGTTTCATTTTGTTTAAATAATGCAATTTATTAATTCGCTTTACCAATGGGACTAAAAATTCATTCTCAGTTACATTCAGAGTTAAAAATTAATAAAATTGCACTATCTATACAACCTAAAAATTTAAATTAGCTAGCAAAATATTTACATTTTTGAAATATATGCTTACTACTTTGTGGTATCAAAAATTTCCGACCGAAAACGCAGATGCACATTAGCCTTGGTTTAACACGGTTTAACCCCGAATATGTTAATCTCTGGAATCTGAACTGTGTAGTTCACGAGAAGGCGGTCTCTCTGCTTAGCGACAATAGAAGTAACGATACTTTAGTACGCCTGAGTAAGACTCGCGAGCGTATTGCACAGCTTCAGTTTAAAATTGAAACGGCCAGACAGCATGCATAAAATATTCAGTGCGTGATTAGCTACATAACATCAAATAAAAAATGCACTCCAAAAGTTAGGGCACTTGCTAGAAACTTAAGAAAAGCAAATCACACGCTGAACAAGTGTAAACTTTTGACCATCAAGCAGCACTGGACGCAAAAAATAATATCTCTTTCAACGGCGACCAGCGCCTTGAACGGCGAGTAAAATGGATTCAGGAAAATTCCACCTTTTCTACTCATCCTTCCCATCTGTTCAATAAGGCGTCACTTGCCGTTCAAAATCCGCCTAGTCGAGAAGAGATTCAAGTCTTTTCGGAGAAAGTGTAAGGAGAGACTTATCAGCTAAATGAAGACGCTTCAGATATATCACTCTTTCGTAACTTTTGCGAAAGACAAAGGTTGCAGGCGCCAGAGGAAGAGTGTCCACTAATTACTGCTGAAGAAGTAAAGAAAGTTATCGCTAGAACTAAGAACTTTTTAGCGCCAGGGCAAGATAAAATCAACAGC
>CAKNWT010326282.1:0-15176 GCA_932066315.1 Andricus coriarius | reverse complement strand
GCCCGGATTCATATCAAAGAAATACATTTTTAAACTTGAAAATTTTCAAAGATGCAAGCGAGGTAGTAATCGAAAAATAAATTATAAGCGACGATTAAAAGAAACAGACTGTTAACCAACTTTAGTTAAGCTAAATATTGTAGAAATTTAAATACTAATGTTTTTATGACTTTGATGAATAAGGCTCATGAAAGGGAGAATATCGAGTGGCAATATTAAGCAATTTCAGAATAAATGGTAAGAATAATAAGCGAAGAGTAATGGCATGAATGAGCTAAAAATTTGATTTTTGTAACTACGAAGTATGGCAAAAAGTGTCAGAGTAAAAGTATTCTACTCAGAAGGTACAAAGGTAGTATATGTAAAAGTGTAATGACGATGTACATGGAGAAATAAAATTCTATTCTATTCTACATTTTCAAACTGTAAAAATATGAAAATAAAAAAAATTAGTTCTTAATTGCATTGCTCTCTGATTGTTCCTTTAGTTCGTGAATTACTTCTAAAAATACAATAAAATTCATTCATAAACATTTTAATCAATTAAAATGCACCTATGCCCTATTTAAATCTTAAAGAATATATTCATAATTAGCATGAATCAATAATTACAAACATTTTGAAAAAAGACAATAATTTTCGATCTAAATTAATGTATGAAATATGCGAATGGTATCAAACTTTAAGTGTAGGCATTTAAATTGCGCGCCAACCGGCTCTTTTCAGCTTCGTGCATGGTCGGTAGCGACCGGACTCTTTCGGCTTCTAACTTTGGGGGAAGGTGCCAAAGAGGAGCTCAAAACACTGTACGATGATCCGCTCGTCCAAAGAGGAGCTCAAAACACTGTAGGATGATTCGCTCATTAACACTGTACGATGATCCGCTCGTAGCCAATGTTTGCTCCCTGAGCTACATAATATTGCATTAAAAATGAATCTGACTAACGTAAATAATTTTCGTACGTAGTAATTGTTTCAGTACGTAGTAATTGTTTCAGTCATTTTATTTTATTAAATGGTAGTTTTTTTCATTTTATATTTTCAAATTTCGCGGACTTTTACATTGCTATGTTCAGTTCTTAGAGTCAACCAATAAGAGTGCAGTAAAATATCTAACGTTAGCTCACTTCTCTCGTTCACATCAATTTTATAGATATGGATATACATTAATTTTCAACCAAATACTTGCATTATCAGTTGAAAAAATTAATTTTGATGCAAATACTTGAGTTTGCAAGCATAGAAATAAATCATTAAAAAAAATTAATTTTTAACAAAGTAGTTCAACTATCAACCAGGTAGTAGAATTTCCAACAACAAAAAAATGAATTCTAAAGGAGAAATTTAATTTTTGAAATATTAAAACCAAGATGAGGTTTTTATTTTAATTAAAAAACAGTAAAATTCATCCGAAAACGATGAATATCCAAAATGATGAATTTTCAAGATGAATTTTCAACAAAATAGTTGCATTTTCCACCAAAAGGGACGAATGTTTAACAAAACTGTCTAATTTCGAACCCAGCATTTGCGTTTTTATCCCAGAAAGATTTAATTTCTTACTAAAAGGGACGATTTTTTCAATGAAAAGGACAAATTTTCAAGAAAATAGTTTAATTTTCCCCAGAGAAAAATATAACTTTTTACTACCGATGAAACTTCAAATTAAGAAGACAAATTTTTGCATAAAAGAAGTTGAATTTTCAACCGAAAAAGATTTCAGTTACCAGTTGAACTTGAAACCAAAAGGACGATTCTTTAAAAAAGCTGTTTAATTTTCCACAAAACAGTCGCATTTTTATCCAAGAAAGATGAAATTTGTACGAAAAGAGATGAATGTTTAAACCAAAAATACAATTTTTCATAAAACCAGTTGAATTTTTCCCCAAACATGTGTTAGTTGACTTTTCAATAGGACAAGATGATTTGTAAACAACAAGCAAATTTTCCACGAGATAGTTGCATTTTTCACCAAACAGTTGAATTTGGAACGAAATAGAATAACTTTTTCAAAAAAATTTTAATTTTAACCCAAACAGTTACATTTTTATCAAAGAAGAATACAATTTCTCCAAAAGTAGACGATTTTTTAAATTGAAAGTACACACCTACAAAAAAAATTAGTTTTGAACCGAAAATGATTTCAGTCGACTTTTAAACATCAAAACATGAATTTGAAACAGAAAATATATTTTCTACGAAATAGTTGAATTTTCAATGAAACAGTTGAATTTTCAACCAAAAAGTTTTCAAAGTCAAGTTTTCGAACAAATAGTTGAATTTTCTTACAAGAAAAATTGCACTTGATTTGCTCATCTGGCTGCTCAGCTATGAATTCACGCAACCCCTGTTCGAATATGACGTGAGCGCGCTCTCGGGTCAACCCGACAACGTAGTCGCCACAGAAATTCACTTGCCTTGAACAGTAGAGGAGTAGACTCTTCAGTTTCTCATAGTCTGAAGGCCAGGAAACATTTGGTCCATGATAATAAATCCCCGTAATATTTTTAATGGATATATTGTGCACAATTCGAGGGTATGACTTTCTACCTCGAATTCATTCCCATTTGTCTAGAAACGCTTTGAATTCCATACATTCAAAGTCGAAATATATTACATTTTTAACAAAATAGTTGAATGTTCAACCAAAAAAAGATTTTGTATCAAAAGAGATGAATTTTCAGAAAAAGAATGGAGTGTTCAAGCTGAGAAGTAGAATATTTGAAAAAACTGTTGACTTGGAAATCTAGAAAGATGAATTTTGTACAAAGAAGTTAATTTTCAACCAAAACAGATGAATTATTAACCAAATATTAGACTTTTCAACCAAAGAGATGAATTTTCAACCAAAACCTTGCGAAAAAGTATCATTGGAAAATAATAATGATTAATATTATTATATAATGATGTTTCGATAATGAATTTCCTATAATTTTTTCGCGATTATAGGAATATGTATAGGGGAAATTATAGGAAAAGTAATGGCAAAAAAAAAATTATAGGAATGCATCTTGAAATATGAAAGAATTATTGCACACAGTATGCGATTTCTTATTTCCTATAATGACGAAAAAATTATAGGATATTCATTATTAGAAATTTATTTTAGGCGCATAATGGTTTTGCCTACAATACTTTTTCGTAAGGGATTAATTGAATTTTCAACGTACAAATATGAATTTTGTCCTAAAATACAATTAATCAAAGAACGACCAATTATTAACAAAATAGTTTAATCTTCAACAGATACAGATTAATGTTTAGTCAAACAGTTCAATTTTTAATCAAAAAGATAAAATTTTTACCAAAATTGTCATAGTTGGTATTTTAACTGTTAAAGATTAGTTTCCTTTAATAACAGTCCTCGAGCATTGCGACATTTAGACCGGAGAGAGTTGCGTGCGACGCACTGCAAGAGATGAACCTTTAACACATTTCCATTTTATTGCTCAAGAAGAGACGAAAACCACAGCTGGCCACAGACCCCTTACTCATTCCGAAATGGGACCCACTAGAAAAATGTCTCAAGTCCCCTCACCGAGATTTATTACATTAGGTAAACTCACTTAACTCGTAGGGTGCGGAGAGAAGATACTGACCTGCTATATTCTCCCCTTTGCCTAGAGAAGAGAAAAGTAGCGAGAGGCATTTCGCTTCCAATCACTGAAATATATCAGAGCGAAACCCTCCCTCGTGCGCTCGGACAGGCCGGTCAGTCCAGCTGGCGCACCGATGGGCGTTGATTCATTGAAATCTGATTAATTTAAAAGTACTTTTGATTGGTGCAGAAACTTTCCAAAAATTACGTTCAGTGGTTCTAGATGCATCGAAACTTTTTTCAGGTAATAAAGAAATTAGGGAACAAAAGTCTTTTATAAGATAGATTTTAACTAAATACGTAATGTTTTTTCTCCCTATTTTAGTCCCCTCCCCATCTTAACGTATTTTCCGAGGTTTTCCTGTATATTTTCACTATTGCCATAACATAAATCAGGCTCCCTCCCACTATTTAATATTACGTAATTTGTAGAGGTGGTGGTCTGATTTCTGTTACTTAATTAGTGTTTGCTTTCCTAAAAACACTTTTGTTCTCTAATTTGTTTATAATTAATAAAAAAAAGTGTGGATGCATATAGATCTTGGATTTAGACGGGCAGTTAAATTTCGGCTGGTTGGGTCGGGTGTATCGGAAAAAAATGTTGCACACCCCTAGTATTCTGAGAAATTGGGCTGATTTGGGTTAAGTGAAGAGATTAAGGGCTGCTGATCTTCTATGGAAAGGGTGTATTTAGATATGTAAAAATCTGAAAAGGTATACATGGATATATGTCTTGTATACATGTCACATTTAAATGCATTATAAAATCGTGAAAAACTCTATTTCTACAGTGTAAAGCTTAATTTAATGGAGTTAGATATATCCGCAAGTATTTTCTGGGGAGATTTTATTAGCTATTCTTTGTTAAAATTCTTTTTAATATTTCTCTAATAATATTTTTTGTTTGCAAATCATTTAAATTCATTGGTGGATATTTTGATGGGGTCCGTCTCTATTCTAGCAACAGTCCTATTATGGCACTCCATAGATTTGTTTATTATGAGATAAATCACTACCCTGAAAATTTCAATTTGTTTGATGCGAATAAGATGGCACCTAGTGTTTCTGAATGGATTTTTCGTGCTGAACACGAATCTTGGTTTGAAAACTTGTAGAGCTGAACCATAACGTGCTACAAACTTCGCTAATATCAGAAATTAAAGGCTGAAACAAGCCCTTTCAAATGAGCTGTATGCCAAATTAATCGCATGCTCCCTTAGAGAGGGTCCGCCATTGGATCCGTCATCTTGAATTTTTAAAATGTATCTGCATATTCGTAATCAGCGACCCTTAAGACCCCCGAGTAACAAGTGTTCCACAAATAAATTTCTCTGAAATTATTTTCTGTTACACTTCTTAAAACAACAGCTCCCAACTATACTAAAACAGGCCGAGGGCACAACACTACTATTTAACTATGGTTGTTGCCTATTTACCACCTTTTAACTTGTAGTTCATGTTGAATTGTCGCGCGCTAGCCGCGACCTTCGATGAATCGATACATCGATAGGTCGATTAGTTGCTGCTCACGCCGCAGCGCTGCTCTCAGACGGTTGAAGCATTCGCTCGTGGAGAGCTCCTAGTCAGTACCGATCCAGTCACCACCCGGTAATATTGACGCTCCGACCTTAGTCCATAATTTCGGCGGTTTCTGGTTATAAGAATACGAGAGCTTCGTGCTAGAGCAATAGTCGCGAGCTGCCTGTTGTGCTACGATTCATTACTACATGACTACGGAATAAACCATGCCCGAAAAATCTAACCTCGACTTATTCCAATAACCTAACCCCGACTTATTAATTTTTTTTCTCGAAACCGTAACTTCGACTTATTTAATAATTTTTCGTTTCTAAAAAAAAAAAAAGGAACCCGCCATGTTTCTTCTCTCCAACCTTCTATAAGTTTTCTCTCTTATTTCTTTCCTATTCTCCTCTCTCGGTCCTCTGTTAAGAGGATCTGGGAAGTTCTTTTTCTATCCCTCGGTCCTCTGTTAAGAGGATCTGGGAATTTCGTATTTTATTCTCTCGGTCCTCTGTTAAGAGGATCCGAGAATTTCTTCTTCGGTCTCTCAGTTTCTTTTTTACTCTCTTGGTCCTCTGCTAAGAGGATCTGGGAATTTCTGCTTCTATCTTTTATTCTTTTACTCTCTTGGTCCTCTGCTAATAAGAAGATGGATCTGGGAATTTCTTTTCTATCTCTCAGTTTCTTTTTTATTCTCTCGGTCCTCTACTAAGAGGATGTGGGAATTTCTGCCTCTACCTCTCAGCCTTTTTACTCTCTCGGTCCTCTGTAGAGAGGATCTGTGATATATTCTCTTCTTACTCTCTCGGTTAAGAGGATCTAGGAATATTTCCTCCCACTTCTCGGTCCTCTGTCAAGAGGATCGGGGATCCTAGTTGCCCATCATGATGGAAACGGTGACCACCAGGAAATGGCTTTTTGACTTCAGATGGACCAGCCCCGAGTGAATCGGCCGAGCCAACACAAACGATGGACAGATCGATATCGCCGTGCCCTTGGTGACTAGCAGACAAACCCGGGAGCCTACGTTCCCTTGCCACCTAAACGGATTGATTGAAAAAGCACCAGAAACCACTGACTACGCCCTTCCTTAGGTAGAGGTTATCGAGGAGCCCAACCTCCCCCAGCAACTTGATCAGGTCCTACCAGACTTGAAAGGAATATTCTTCGTCGGCCGATGTATCCACGTTGGGGAACGAGGAGCTCATTCGACGTCCCTGTTTTTAGGGGGTTCAACGCCTATTTTCTCAAGAACGTGACGTGGTGGAAAGTTTTTGAACCCAGATTCGAGTCTAGCACGAAAAATCCATTCGGAAACACTAGGTGCCATCTCATTCGCTAAACTCATGTAGGGCAGTGATATTGTTAATTGAAAACAGTACGTTTTACACGATGCCGTTTTGTCCCCTGTAGAAAGCCAGTGCAATTGCTACATTTTTTAATGTAACCGGTTGTTTATTCAAGAGTCGGGCTCCTCTAACAATGAAAGATCTTTGCAGTAGATTTTTTTTAACTACGAGATGAACGAAATTGAAAAGGTACTGAGGAGCTTTATCTTTAATTAATGTTCATTTTTCGGTATATTGTATATGAATCTGATAAATGCATTGAACGCACGTTCGAGTTCTAGCTCCCTCCTCCAAAGAGTACGATCAAGAAAGGGAATACGTAGACCGTCAATACTAAGAGCTGGTGATGCTGCAATTTTCTCTGGAGATGAAGAGGAGGATTATCCAATATTGATTGCCTTACTTTTACCCGGATTGAAAACAAATCCATTAACTTATGATTACCGAGTCAATGTCCTCCTGTACCAACCCTAGCAATCGATCCAAAGAGGAAACAGGTCCGGAGATATATAACTTGAAATCATCAGCGTATTTATGATAGTTACAGTTTTTAGGTCACGATCTTGGTATGTGGTACATCTAGGGGAGCAAACTTATCAAGGTGGTTCGCTGTTTGGAAGGGCAGGGGTGGTTTGGGTTGCCCAGGGTATCCAGAGCGACGTTGCGGTTAATTGCGATGACGGCGATTTCTACTGTTACGGGAGTAATCCTCTCCATAACTCTCAACGCTACCGTAACTAACAAGGGAGTGTCCGTAACGGAGGACACGGTTTTAGTCATCTTTTGTGAGTGAAGAGGGCTTAATTTGAGATAAATAAAGCTGAAACCGTTTACTTAAATAGAAAGCCGTTTTCGAGAAAAAAGGGTTGAAAGAAATCCGTGCAGAATGACTATCGGTTTGAATTGTCGAGCGATCGAGCAATCCGCGATGGACCAATTGTCTTGGTTTCAGGCTAGAGAGTCTGCTGTCATGCGTTCGCGTCCTCGTACTTTATTCTAATTTTTTGTTTCTAATTATTTTTTTTCAATAGTTTAACCTTGAATATGCATAAATATTATAAAAACAATAATAAAGTGTTTAAAAAATATATTTTAAGAATACAAACTTATTATTTTTGACACAAAAATATTTTTATCATTCAGTTGATGTTTGCAGCACGTAATAAATTATTTTAAGGCAATAAAAATTATTATTTCACAATTTTTCTACACTTTTATGAGCAAAAATTAAATTAAAAAAAAATATGCATGACAAATAAATTAAAAGTACCTAAAAATATAAAAGCGGAAGTTTGGTTAAAAGTATTAATATTTAAAATAAAAATGCAATATTGGGTCTAGAAAATATTACGTAATTATTAATTATATGTATGAAAATATCGCTTGATAATTAAATACGGGACAAACATGTAATACAAATATTCAAATACCTAAAAACGCTATTCGTTATTATCGCCGACTTCGGAAACATATTTGGTGCAAACTTTAGGGTGATAATCATCGTAAAAATATTTAAAACATAGGTATTCCGCATTACGCGGACGCAAACGTCCTCGTATTGCGTAATATTGTATTCTTAATTTGAAATCTCAATACTTGTAATTCAACTTCCGCTTTTATATTTTTAGGTACTTTGAATTAATTTTTCATGCATAGAGTTTATTTGAAATCATTTTTTGCTCATAAAAGTGTAGAAAAATTACAAAATAAACATTTTTATTGCATCAAAATAATTTATTACGTGCTGCAAACATCAAGTGATTGATGAAAATATTTTGGTGTCAAAAATAATATTTTTTGTATTCTTAAAATATATTTTTTAAACTTTTTATTATTGTTTTTTATAATATTTATGCATATTCACGGTTAAACTATTAAAAAAAAAAAAAATATTGAAAAAAGTACGAGGACGCGAAAGCATGACGGCAGACTCTCTTGCCTGGAACTTAGACCTAGAACATCGCAGTTTGTTCGATCGTTCGACAATTTAAACCGATAGTCATTCTGCGTGGATTTCTTTCAACCCTTTTTTGTCGTAAACCGCTTTCTATCTCAGTAAACGGTTTCAGCTATCTTCATCTCAAATTAAGCCCTCTTCGCTTGCAAAAGGTGATTAAAATCCGGTGTCTCCCATTAAGCGCACTTCCCTTGTTAGTATGCAAGTGACGGAAGGTAGGAGTCCAAGAATAAATAGGTACGCAGTAGTCTTGATCTCGAAACACGCTATATTTACCGAATAGCTCGGGCGGCGGCGCGCCACTTCACGGTGCAAGTCCAGTCATCTTGTCGTTTGGTTTCCAAAAAATTCCCGTTTGGAATGTTTTTAATGAGAAAGTTTCGTTAAGGAATCCCTTTTAACATATAAAAAATGCTAGAAAAGATCGATTGCCAAACCGGGTTTTTTTCGAAAACAGTTCCAAAGTTACTTTTGCGAGGAAGGATAATTCCCATTCCAATTTAAAGCAAAATGTCCAACAGAAAAAAAAAAATTGACAAAATTATGGGAAAATTTTGTAAACAAAAAATCCGCTATCTTCCATAGGTTTCGAGTTAGGATATATTGAAAAAACCCCACTTGTTTGGATTTTTAGCGAAAAATCACTAAGTTTCAAATAACACTGTATACCTTTGCACCTAATTACTACACGGAAAAGTGTTCCACAGGCGAGTGAAAGTAGATTCAATTTGCTATGATTTCATAAAAAGAACAAGGTCCTACCTATAATAGGTCATAAGTTATGACCCCTCGAAGTTGGCCATTTTTGCCTGTTTTTACGGGCAAAAAAGTGGAGTTCAGTTTTTTCAAAATAAATCGAGTCACGTTTAGTTTGCATTGATGATGTCAGAGGATGAAATGGAGTCTATACAATTCTGTGTACATCTAAAAAAAGTATTTTCGACCTATTATTTTGAGAATTGCCAGGTTTAAAAAATTTCATTTTTTGTTGTTGCATTTTTGACTAAAAACGGACAAGTTGTGTTTGTTTGAAATACCTCGTTTCCTGTTGAACCTAGGACAAAGTTTACACAGAACAAATCAAAGTGACGTCAATTTAGCGTAATTTAAAACAAAAAACTGTGCTAGCTCTAATAGGTCACGAGATATGACCTTGGAAATTGCACTCTTCCTGCATAGAGGCACCTGAGCGTACCGTAAAGTAGAACTACGCTCATATTTCGAAGTTTTTGTCCCAAATAAGTGTATACATTTCATTTATCATGTATAAAACGTACTTTGCCATTGATAAATAAATGCAGAATTGAATGCAGAAAAAGTATTCATTAGAAGATATTGTTACAAAAAATTATTTAAAAACTACTTGTTTATTGATGAAAAATATGTCACATTTTTTATCAAATATAATTACTTTTTTTTAGAAAAGTACTCAAAAAGTACTCAAAAGTTGCTATGGCAAGATTTTGTTATAAACAATTATTAATAAAAAATATTTGTTTATTGATAAAAAACATCACAGATCTTCAATCAATTAAGAGTCACTTTTTTGCCACGAAAGTACTAAAAAAGGACCAAAAATTAATCACAAGTGGTGATAACAAGCTTTTGTTATAAACAATTATTTATCAATGGCAAAGTACGCTTTATACAGGATAAATAAAATGTATACACTTATTTGGGACAAAAACTTCGAAACATGAGCGTAGTTCTACTTTACGGTACGCTCAGGTGCCTCTATGCAGGAAGAGTGCAATTTCCAAGGTCATATCTCGTGACCCATGAAAGCTAGGAAAGTTTTTTTTAATTACGCTAAATTGACTTCACTTTCATTTGTTCTGTATGAAAGTTTTCGTAGGATCCACAGGAAACGAGGTATTTCAAAAAAACACAACTTTTTCGTATTTAGTAAAAAATGCAACAACAACAAATGAAATTTTTCAAACCTGGCAATTCCCAAAATAATAGGTCTAAAAGACTTTTCTTTAAGACAGACGCAGAATTTTATAGACTCTATTTCATCCTCTGGCATCATTAATCCAAACTAAATGTGACTCGATTTATTTTGAAAAAACTGAACTCCACTTTTTTGCCCGTAAAAACAGGCAAAATGGCCAACTTTGAGGGTTCATAACTTATGACCTATCATAGGTAGGATATTGTTCTTTTTTTGAAATCACAGAAAATTGAGTCTACTTCACCCACCTTGCGGAACACTTTTCCGTGTAGTCATTAGGTGCAAAGGTACACAGTGTTTTTTGAAACATAGTGATTTTTCGCTGAAAAACCAAAAATGTGGGGTTTTTTCAATATATCCTAACTCGAAACCTATGGAAGATAGCGGATTATTTTTTGTTTACAAAATGTTCTCATAATTTGGTCCACTTTCTTTTTTCTATTGGACATTTTGCTCTAACATGCAATGGGAATTATCCTTGCACGCAAAAGTAACTTTTGGAACTGTTTTCGAAAAAAAAACCTGGTTTGGCAATTGATCTGCTCTAGCATTTTTGATACGTTAAAGGAACCCCTTACCGAAACTTTCTCATTAAAAACAAACTAAATGGGAATTCTTCGGGAATTTCACTCATTATTTCGACGTAATGCCTAGACTATTAGTGAAGGTGTTACTCTAGCGTGACTGGCCCGCGCTTGCACTGTTAGTTGCAATGGGGACTAACTTTTACTGAGTGGCGCGACTCAGTTCTTTTTCAGTCGGATGACAGGTGTGGTTAGAATGCCCGAGAGTCTAAATTAAGAATCATGGGGTTTGGCCAAGTATGATTCATGATTATAAATATAATTTATAACCACAAATGTTATTTTGCGGACATCAACACCATCTCAGAGGCATATAAAAATGGATTAAGGCTTGGATAATAGTTACCAGGTACTGTCATAAAAAAGACCTCGGTATAGAACATCCGAAGACAAAATCAAATCGAAGAAATCCTTATTGCTATTTCAGTTAGTCAGCATGTTGAGACAAGGTAAGATGAATCCTAGAGGACCCTTCTTCCTTGCAACAGAAAATCCTTTCCCTGCAAGCCACAAGCACTTGATTTTGTTCTGCCTTCGGATTTCGAGGGCCAAGGCATAGATTGTCCGTGTCAAGAGCGTCAGGGACTGCGGAATAAAAATAGAATCATTTTCGATTCTGCCCAGCTTGTCTTTCTAGTTATATGTATATGATTACACCAACGGACCCCTCACCAAATGCACACGTTTTGGGTTTCGGCAGAATTGGCTAATTTTTGGATATATTTTAGTTGAAGCAATTCTCAATACAGTTTTCTTCTACCAAAACTAAAAAAACGGAACAGTTTTTGTGCTACAGCGTTTTGAATGTAACAATTCACAATACCTTGTTCCAACAGAAGCCAACATTGAACAGTAGTTGAAAACGTTTCGAAAGTATTTTTCAATTATAAAATCAATCAAGCAAGACTTTCGAGATTTTAACTAGACGGTCGTTAAACATAGATTATGCTTGAGCCTCAGTGTCTTTCGGTGTCTTCTGACGTTTAAGTAAAGATTCTGGTTATTAATGGATAAAACTATTAATAATCCGATTCTGTTTATTAAATGGGATGTTTAAAATAACTTTTATAAATTTGGTCTAGTTAAAATCTCGATAGCTTTATTCTGCGATTGAAAAATACTTTTGAAACATTTTTAACTACGGTGCAAAGTTTGCTTCTCTGGGAACAATTTATTGTGTATTGTGTAATTCAAAACGTTGTAGTAAAAAAACTAGCAACTTCTTTTTTCGGTCGAGGAAAACCATATTCAGAATTGCTTCAACAAAAACACATCCAAAAATTAGCCAATTTCGTCGAAACCCAAAACGTGTAAATTTGGTGTGATGTCATTAGTAGTATTCTATCCTGTAAGGCGAATCAGCAAAAGAGGCGATAGCAAATATTAAGAATTATGTTCGTCACTATGGTAAAACGAAATCTTTGTTTTCTGACAGGGGAAGCTGGGTCTTTGGATTGGAAAAAGATAGTAGAAAATCCGTCATTTGTAATCAGCAACACTGTATATAAAGTAATAGGCTGAGTGGCGCACTAAGTGAAGTTTTCTGACGAAGAATTTTGAAAGATTCTATTGGGAATTGAGAACGAAGAGAAACCTCTCGAGCTAGGAGATAAATTTCGTGAAAAAGCCGACGTAATCTGCGAGAAAATGCGGTAGGAAAAACAAACGATCCTTCGACGAAGAACACAAAAGTCCTACAAAGTATGAAAGCAGGGATCATATTATGATACCGAATGTTGTTATCGAAAAGGGAGTTCCCTAAATTTAAAGGACCCTACGATGTAAAAAAGTTCTTACATGATGACTTATCTCATAGGAGATGTAGACGGGTTTCCATTAATTCGTAAACAATTTTCTGGTGTTTACATCTATGATAGAATGTGTCCATGGGACGAACAAACGATCACTCTGTTCGAAGACGATTCTGATGGTCGGGGTGATCATTTGTCAGGATAGACCAAGCTTTATTTGATAGTAGTCTAACAATTTTGTGTATTTTCGTGACTGATGCTAGTGACCTCTATAAATGGCGACCGAATATCGAAGCAACAGAGATCGATTCGTTTGTTCGATTATTGAAAAGCGAGTCAGTCTTGATTAGTCTTGTATCAGTCATTCTTGAATAAACATTTTTTTACATTTATTATATAATTGGCCTTTGGTTTTGCGTTCGACCAATCCCTTCTCTTACTACAAATTAGTGATCTCAATTTTAGTTTATACCCTTTTTTTATTTAAGCTTGTACTCTAACAATACAATACATTTACGTGGATTGGTAGAACAGAAATTCCCATTCCATATACAAAAACGATTTCACTATCATTGTCAACAAACGAACAACGAAAATACTGTCCACAATAGTTCAAGTATCTATGGGAACCAAAGGAATTACTGATATCTTTTTACTTTTTTAAGTTTCAGAAGAAAGTCTGGCTCAGAAAGTGTGCTTACTCCTCATTGAATTGTACATCGCAACAGCACAATCAGATTCTGCCTTAACTTTAGTTAATTATATCGAGAGGCAATTCGCGGTGTCAGATTTACCAAAAATATCGTCGACCGATAAAGAAGGATTAATTAAGCCTGTGAAGGAACAAAAAGAAATAAAAAAAGATAGCTCTGATATTGTAACTGATGCTTTTCGAATGAGACTAGCTAAATGTAAAATAAAAATATACCTCATAACACATCAGTTGAAATTATGCAAAAAGGAATGGAAAGCATTCGCGACCATGGGGACCAATATGGTAAGGTTCTAATTTTCTAAATTCAAAAATATTTACCTATCATAACATCGCAAACATCTTTTAAGTATTATTAGTTTTACAGAATCTGGCCAATATCTTTTTGGCAGCCAATGTTGAATATCTTCGCGGAAAGTGTAAAAAGGCAATCACGCTTTTAAATGCATTTACTCCTGAACAACGAGAATTCAAGTAATTTATTTAATTATTGAACATTTTTTCTTTTGTATCGTCCAGTTAGTTCCAGAAGACTATAAGCTACAGGATGTTTCGAGCAGTTTCGAGCTACACGAAAGTTTCGAGTAGCTCGAAACTTTTAATTGTCATATACATTCATTTTTGAAGAAGTGATACTATGTTAACAAAACTTGCATGACATTCAGTACTAAGGGGTTGTTTGGTTGATGATAACGAATTTATGATTGAAATATCAAGATTTCGACGTATATTTAATAAAATGAGGGCATTCGTAAATGAAGTCATCTGTTTTTCGCAAATTTTCGACCCCCCCCCCCCCTTCTCGTGACTGACCGTGATGTTATTTCTGAACCCCCCACCCCCGTCCATTATCAAGTGACTTTTTCTTAAAATGACGAAAATTTAGATTTCATGACGGGGAAAACTAAAATGGATTTTTAAAAACTGAATTGCAAATTCTATATTCACAATAAGACACATTTTTGTGACATTTAAATACATTTTAAACTATAAGAAAATTCGTTATATCTTCAACTGAAGAATCTCGATATAAATTTGTATTGTACGTATAGTGTGAAAAAATATATAGCTTTACATAGTGACGTATTCTCTTCTATAAACTTTTATTATGCGTATGAACTATATAACACAAATAGATTTAAACGCTATCACAAACTGAAATATCATCGTTCTCAATCCACGGATTCTGTAAATGATCATCCATTAATTACGTAAGGTGAATTTTTTGAAATTTTATACCCCCCTCGTACGTAAAATTTTATATTTTTTACTCAGTACTAGATCATAGCGCGCGTTCCGCGCGCGTGGTATCATAATTTTTTTAGGTGCTAATAACATAATAACATTTTGCTATATGTAATATATTTAATGTAATTAACGTACATAACGTAAATAACGTTAACTGTATATTGATACAGGCATATCAAATCATGTATAAAAAATTTTAGTAACATTTTATGTACCTTTTTTGTGAATTTTAATACGTTTGGTACGGCTAAGTAAAATAAAGTCATAATATTGAATATATTTATGGTATTAACTTCTGAATTATTATATCATCGGTATGTATCATAATATTCGCATTTCTTAATTTTAGAATAATTCCATGTAGACAAAATTTTTCAATTTCTTATTTTCACGTCCTGACATATATACTTTCACAGCATTCCATGAACGGACCCGTGATAAGGCTACATAAAGTTGTCCATGATTGAAAACGTCCTTACGTAAATCTAACCCAATTCTTTCG
>CAKNWT010326280.1:0-19190 GCA_932066315.1 Andricus coriarius | reverse complement strand
GAAACATATTTTTCGTTTTAATCGTGAAAAATAATAGAAAGAAAAATTATTGATTTCAGAAATATCTATAAACTTTCTTGGAAACATTTTCGGATCAAATAAAATCCTGGAAATTTTTATTGAAAAACATATGTATATTTTGCGATAAGACTATGCTAGATACAAATAAACTGTTAAGTAAGTATATTCTTAATCTCAAAAACGTATACAAATTTTTCTCACACTATTTTTTGACAATACGAGTAGTTTTTGTTTTAATAATGAAAAATGTTTTTAAAATAATACTTGCTTTTCCGTCCAAACTATGCAGATAAAGGAAAATAGGAAAATTTGTTTTTTATTTTCAAAAACTGTTGTTCGTGTATATTTACCTCAATAGCTGCCTTGAAAATTGATGTGAAATTAAGACCAAATATTATTACTGTACAATAAATCCATTTCAATTTCGGGGTAAGCCTGAACTACTTGGCGAGGAAGGGAGTAATGTGAGAAAGGGGGTATAGATTTTTAGATTTATCTAGAATTCCTAAGTTATTTATTTAAAAACACGTTTATTCCGCAAAACTGCTCCAACCCAGATTGCTGATCAATGTCTCTAGCGATCACCCCAAGTGAAGAGCCTTACAAAGTAATCATGTGAAGCTCCCCAATCGGGCTCATTAGTATCAAAGGTCTTTTATTTCAGGCGTCATTCACTCCACTGACACTCTTTCTATAAACTATTTGTGGCTACACTTTTCTGTCCTGGCATGCTTGTCTAGCTTCCTTAGCGTCCATGCATTTTTCCATGGAACGTCTTGTGTTTCTATGGCTTCTTATGTCTCTTTGAATTAGCGTCTCATTTACACTTTCTAACCATTATCTCCGCGGTCTACATATGGGCACGCTGCCATTCACTTCACCTTGAAAACCTTATTTCGTTAGTCGTTTATCCTTCATTCTCTACACATGCCCAAACCATCATAAAGATTTTCTTTCACATATTTTAATTAGTGTCCTTTCTGACCCACATTTTTTAGGGTTATCTCATTACTCACCTTGTCCATTAGTGTTTTACCGCATATCATGCGCAGGAATTTCATGTCAATCGCGTAATTTTTACTCTCATATTGTTCTTGATAGTCCACGTCTCGCTACCGTGTAGCACAAACGGTACAAATATAGAATTATGTATTGCCCCTTTTGCTTCACTTGATATATTTTCACTTTTGATAATGGGCCCTGCTGTACCTATAATTTTCTTACCCTCATTTATACGCCTGTCTAACACCCCATCTATCTTTCCGTCACAGTTTTCTTCCCTTTTCCTTCAAGCACCATAATTTTTGTTTTATTAACGTTAATTTTGAGATCCTTCATGCTGTTCTTCATGCTGGTATTCAGTTTGTTTATCATTCTTTGTAAGTCTTTAAATGGCTCTTTCATAACAACCTTATCATCTGCGAAAACTAACCCGCGGACCCTCACTGTCTCGAGAACCACACCTTCTTCGTCCAAGACGGCCAGTCTTAGACACTTGTCCATGAATATAATAAATAGCCATGAGGACATAACACATCCTTTTCTAACACCTTGCACAATATCAATGCAGTCACTCAGTTTTTCATTAACCCTTACACTCGCTTTGCTACCAACATATATTGATTTTATTTCTTTTAGGAGCCATGCATTGACTTCGTACTCTTTCAGAACTTCCCAAAGTTTATTTCTATTCAATCTGTCAAATGCTTTTTCTAAGTCAACAAATGGACAGAAAACTTTTTTCCTTACTCTGAAATTTTTTTCTGTAATCTCTCTTAAGCTAAGTGTTTGATCCGTACATGATCTGCCTGGCATAAATCCACTTTGGACTTCCCATATCTTTCCTTTTGTTATTTTATTGCCCTACGAATAAGTGCTTTGGAATATATTTTACTCGCGGTACTCAATAAGCTGATACCTCTGTAATTATTGCAGTTACTTTTATCTTTCTTTCCTTTCTATATCAGTACGATAATACTGCCTACACCAGTAGCCTTACCAATTTTTAAGTTCTTGATTATTTCCCTAATTTCAAAGTCACAGACACTCTCAATTGAGTTTTCTAACGTATCGTGTTCTATATCGCAGCTGTGATGCCCTATAGCTTCGTCTCCCAATAATTCCTTAAAAGAGTCTTTCAAAGCATCTAGTTATAGCATTTCACCCTTGCTATTTTTCACGTTGACAAGCTCTGTACTTTTAACTCCCTTGATAATGATCGTCGTCAATTTATGAAACAGTTTCTTGCTTCCTTCAAAGTCGTTTTGGATTTCCCTTCAAAGGGTTGAGTAACATGTTCGTTTATTGTGTACTATTCAAATCAGCATTTTCAGACCTTGGCGTAAGGTTTAAAATAATTATTTTTTAGAAATATGCTAACCGAGTACGAAGGGTAAATTTCAAATTTGAGCAAATTCGGTTAATATTTAGGGGTGGCGCAAGGACCATGAAGTTTCCCATTGATTCAACATGGGAAAAAGTCATCTTCGTATAAATCTAATATTTAAACGCGATTATATGTAACAAATAAATTCGTGTTTCAGTATATTGTTCAAAAATTATTAAAGAATAAGAATCAGTCATTAATTTTAAGGTTGAATAATTTTAAGCCACTCTTATGGGTCCCCAAAGAAAACCCCACGAGTAACAAATTTGAATTTTACGTAATATTGCGGTTGGTTGACACTTTTTAACTTAAAAAAAATCATTAATTGGTAATTTAAGAATACCCAGTCATTTGTTAACTAATATTCAAGTTCTATGGGATGATGTACTCCAAGTTTTTTTACGTCTTGGAAGTAAATGGTCACAATTATCGTTAAAAACAACAACGCATATGAATAATATAACGGTATGACGTGATCTTCTTACCTAGTTGTTATTTACAATTTTGGAGTCGAAGAGGATTAAAATCATGTACGATGCAAATTAGTCAATCAGATGAGTTTCAATAGCATTATGTGCTTTTGATGTCTACTTATGGTTTTCTTGATTTTTTATATATTTTTTTTATTCTGTAAAAATAATAGTATTGAAATTTAAAAAACAAAACAATTTAACGATTTATTTTGGTAAGTTGAATTTTGAAAATTTGTCGCCCGAGCGCAAGTACAAGCGACCTGCACTCAGAACTTTCCAACACTGATACTCGTTACACACATCTTAGCCTAGAAGGTAAACATAAATGTAACGTGGAAAGATGTAGATGTGTATGTGATACGACTAGAGTAAATAGTTTTTAAATTGTTTTTGAAATCTAGAACCAATCGCATGTTTTTTTCAGCTATGCTGAAATTGCCATTGTGAAAGGTTTTTTCAGAAAATAGAAATGCGGAGTTTAGAATATTTTTTATAATTGCAATCTTATGTTGGGTAGGGTGATTTGAATAGAAATTTAGAAGTCTACCTGAGTAAGTATTCTTTCAGAACCAATTTGTTTTAATAATATTATTGTTGTCTCTAATGATTAAAACATTTTAAAAACTAATGGAATTATTATTTTCAATTTCATATGTAAACTGAAGTCTAGGATGGTAAGCACTAAAAGTTTTAACTATATCTTGAATTTTATCTATTGCGATAATAAGAATAACATCATAAGATGACACCACTCTTATCATCCCAATAGATAAAATCCAAGAAATGGTTAAAGCTTTTAATGCTTACCATCCTAGGCTCCAGTTTACATATGAAATTGAAAATAATAATTCCATTAGTTTTTTAGATGTTGAAATCATTAGAGACAACAATAATATTATTAAAGCAAATTGGTTCCAAAAGAATAGTTTCTCAGGTAGATCATCTAAAGGAGACGTTACCTACCGACAAAAAAGTGTAGAATTTTCATGGGAGACCGAGAAGAAATTAGAGGCATTCAGTGATCGTAAGGCATTCCGCAAAAATCATTGAACCCTCACCCGCTGGTCTTAAATAGGATTAGCTTTATTAGCAACCATGGGATTGATTGCTTATTTTTTTCTCTCTTAAATCTCAATATTTATATTAGCCTGTGTCGCTTGTATTAGCAAAAAACAATGTAGGAGGTACAGTATTAGCGACGTCAAGCAAATTACTCCAAATTTAGAAGAAGCTGACAACGAAAAACACCATAAAGATGAGTTAGATCCCAAAAATATCTCCAAGAGCCACTATCACAAACTCAAATCAGATCCCTTCAAAACAAAAATCATCCAGCGGGCTCCTGAAAAAGAAGCCAATACATCAAAAGTATTACATTACATTTTGATATTATGAATTAGGCGTTTGTTTCAATGAAGAATTTAAAAATCACTACTCAGCCCGTATATCTCTACACAAAAAGCGTCGAGGCCAAAAATAGTTCACGTCGTTACACGTTCCGAGAAGTTATCTCATAAGTCCATTCATCTTCTTATCTCTCAGCGTCCTTCCTATGTGTACAACCGATTTATTTGGACAGCTGATCTGGCCTATGATAATTAACTTTTAATGATAGTATTTAAATTACCGTTTCCTGATTAACAATTTCTTACTATTACGAAAAATTTTCAAAATTAGGAACTGATGATAATGCTTCCGTTTTTTCGAATCCTTTGGAATTTTACTATATGTTCTCTATTTAAATGTCTTTTGATTTGAATACATTAAACTCAAATCAATTTGGGTAGCGTCAACCTCCGGTTCCTTATAGTAATTAGAGCTCTTTCACAGTTTTTTAATATTGAAAATCATAATCTCTTATGTAAAAGTTCGTTATTTGCATTAACATAAGAATTTCAAACATGACAATTCAAATGAAAATTCAAGGGAGAAAATACAGTGATGTTTTAATGTTTTAATTTAATTTTGATCCAACCTCAGGCTAGAAGGAATATTATGTTAAATTTTACAATTTTTACATTGAATTAATTGTACACAGTCTTCAGTGGATCGGACTTTGCAAAAACGTACATAAAAAGGTGTGGGAAGATTGAATAATGTCTGCCTACATGACTTTCCCTTATTTCATCTGACGTTATATTCTCAACATCACCGGTTATCATATTTGTTTCCATACATAAACGATTTCTAGCTGTCTTACATAGTTTTTTCGAAGAATACCAGTATAGACCAGTATTGAGAAAATGTCACCATTTGATGTTGATAACAAAATATATTCTTGGTTTGGCGTGATACAAATTTACCATTTCCTACAAGCAATTTAATTTCTTTATCGGCCGAAAAAATAGTATATTCAAAACTAGAATTGCCGGTTCTGGTTTGGCTCGGGAATAAGCCGAATATATGCAAGTTGTCCAAGTTCATATTCTAGTATTTTATGAGAAGGAGTCTTGCCCGTAGGAGAACTGAACCTGGCATGAACAGGAGGCTACTGAGGAGAACTGCGGGCAGGTACATATTGTCTGGCACAAGAAGAAGAACCAGGATAGAGTTTGCTATTGGGATTCCATTCAGACTTTAGTGAATTGTAATTTTCAAAAGCTTTGATTAAACTGTGTGGGAAGACTGGGTGATTTTTGCATACTGGACAACACCTTATTTCAACTGCAGTCAAATCATCAACTGTGCCGCTTATTATATTTATTTTTATTTTCGAAGTATTTACATCTGTCATATATATTTCATGAAGAGCCCCACTATAATGCAATATTGCAAAAGTGTCACCACTGGATGTTGGTAATACGATATATTCTTGGTTTGGCCCAAGAACATAGTTCGTATGATATATTCGCATTTGAATCGGTTTATATGCAGGAAAAACGTATTTTCGAAATTCAAATCGCTAGTTCTGGTTTGTGCAAGAAATTAGCAGAACATAGTCAGGTTCTTGTATTGCACATACAAGTGCTTTAACAGAAAGAGGCCTTTCCGGAGAAGACCTGGACGCGGTACGAAAAGGAGGCCCCTGAGGTAAAGTCTGTTTAGGTGCTTCCTGTCTGTCATGAGAAGAAAAAACAGGATTACGTTCGCTATGAGGATTCCATTTGGTCTGTGGTGAATCGTAATTTTCTGAAGCTTTGTTGAAAATTTTGGGGGAAGATTAGATGATTTTTGCCTACTGGACAATCTCAAATTTCATCTGGGGTCAAAGTATGAATTGCGCTGCTTATCATATTCACTTTAAGTATCGATTTAGCACTTCGTGTCGCATATATTTCACGTAGAATCCCGATGTACTCTAATATTGCAAAAACGTCTCCCTTGGATGCTGATTATACAATATGTTCGTGGTTTGGCACGGGAATAAAGGTCACTTCTGGTCGAAATCTAATTGCATAATCAGCAGAAAATATGTATCTTAGAAAATCGAATCGTAGATTTTGATTTGTTCGGAAAATAAGGCGAATGTATCCACGTTGCCCAAGTGCGCATCCAAGTACTTTAGGAGTTTGGGACCTACCTGGAGGCATCATGCCCCTGGAACGAAGAGGATGCTCCTCAGGAGCCTGAGGTACGCGACGAGAAGGAGAAGAGCGATATTGAACCGGGTGAGGAGTATCAAGGATATATCTGCTTGACTGCGAACTTAATTCTGCGAAAAGAAATAGAGGATTCATGTTTCTTGTTGAAATAACTTCAAAAAGGGCTTGCTGCATTTTTCTCGGTTTGGGTATAAAATACTTTACAATCATAAGTAACGGATTCTGTAAAGAAAATTTATGCCATAACAATTTCAGGTTGAGAATGGTTTAGGCTCACTGTGTTTGAATTTAACACAACTCATTGTTTTATTTTCAGTTTTGGAATTTATACTGAATTCGTTAAAAATGATCTGGACTTGTTATAAACTTCATGTAATGCTTTCAAATTCAAAAACATAAGTCGTATTATTAATGTACGTCAGTCACTTCTAGATTATTTCAGTACTATTTTGGTTTAGATATAATTATGATTTTAAAGAACTGTATTTAAAATCAAAATCTCATATGCAAATAACTTCTTTTCTTAAAAATGCAACCATTTTGTGGAAAAAAATGAATTATTTTGTTCAAAATTTTTCTCCCTTGATTGAGAATTCAATACTTTGTTCATAATACCAAATTTTCAGTGAAAAATTAAAAAAATTAAACAAAAAGAAAATGTCAAAAAGAAAATGTACAGTTAGATGACACGCGTAAAATGATAATGGAAGTAATGGGGTTATATTAAGAAAAGCAGGAGAAAATGGCAGAGAAACTAAGGAAAGAAATCAGGCAAGAAATAGCAGAGCTGAAGAAAGAAATGAGAAATGGGAAGAGGTTAGGGAAAAGTTAGCGAAAAGGATGCAGACGCTGGAGAAAAGACTAGAAAAGAAGGAAGAGTCGAATAAAAAAGTAGAGGAGCTGGAAGGTAGACTAAAAATATAGAAAACTCAAACCGTAAGTTTAGAGTAGGGGAGAGTAGGAATAAGGAGAAAGAAAGGCTGATAAAAATAGAACAATGAATGGAAAATAAAGAGAGAGAAGATAGATAAAGAAACATAGTGATAAAGTGTCTAAGATTAGAGGGGGAATAGAAAAGAAAGAGAGAGAAGATAGATAAAGAAACATAGTGACAATGTGTCTAAGATTAGAGGGGAAGGAGCTGATGGAAGGAGTAGAATAAGTACTAAAAAGGATTGATGATAAGGAAGAGATAGAGGAAGTGCGAAGTGTAGGAAGGGAAGAGCGACGAGGGGACAGAACAGTACTGGTGAAACTAAAAAAATGGGAACATAAGAGGGAGGTAATAACAAAGAAGAGGATGTTATATGGAAAATCGGAGAGAATAGAGGATGATTTGACATGGGTAGAAAGAAATATGCAGTATAAGTTAAAGAAAATAGAGTAGGAGGAAAGAAAAAAGGGAAGAAGAACATGGATTGAATATAAGAAAATACAGATAAAAGATATATGGTGGAATTGGGACGAGGACAGGCAGGAGTTAGTGAAAAATGAGTTATCGGAAAACTAGGAGAGAAAGGATCGGGAGATAAAGAAATAAAAAATAGTAGGAAACAAAAAGAGACCAGAAACGAAAGTAGGAAAGATTGGAGGATATGCTACTGGAATATAGCAGGCTTAGAAAGAAAGGATAGGGAGTTTATGACAAATTTGACGCAGTGGGATGTGGTAGTAATGATGGAGACGTGGCTAGATGAAAAGGGATGGGAAAGAGTAAGGGGAAGATTACCAAGAGGTTACAAATGGCAAGTTCAAAATGCAAAGAGGAAGATTAAAAAAAAGTAGGAGATAGATTCTGGTTGGTGATAGGAGTAAGGCAAGGGTGTCCTCTGAGCCCACTTTTATTTAATATATTAATATCAAACTTGAAAGAAGAAATGAAGAGAAAAGGGTCGGGAGGAGTTAGGATAGGGAGCGAAAAGATATATACACTGACATACGGGGACGATATAGTGTTGATGGCAGAGGATGAAGAAGGTATGGCGTGCTCAATTATTGGATCAGGGAAATACTTAGATGGGAAAAGGTTAAATTTAAATGTAGAAAAAACAAAGATAATGAGGTTTAGAAAAGGAGGAGGAAGAAAGAAAGAATGGACGGGGAGATGGAAGGGAAGAAAATTAGAAGAAGTGAAAGAGTTTAAATAGCTGGGATATACCTTGCAAACAAATGGAGATCATAGTGCTTATATAAGAGAAAGGACAAAAAAAGCAGCAGGGGTAATAAAACAGATATGAAGAATAGGAAAAAAAAGGTTTGAAAAAAATTGGCGAAGGAGAATGTGGTTATTTCATACGCTCGTATGGCTACTATTAAGTTATGGAGCAGAAATATGGAGATGGAAAGAAAGGAAAGAGATTGAGAGCTTACAAGAAAGGTATATAAGGTGGACGCTAGGGGTAGACTGGAGGACGCCGGTATATATGGTGAGAGAAGAAGCGCAAAGAGATAAATAAAGTACTTGAGCGGGAAGGAGGGCATGGAATTTTAAGACGAAGCTGTGGGAGGGAAATGGAGGGGAGTTAGCGAGGAAGTGTTTAATGGAGGTAGAAGGAAGGATAGAGTGGGAGATGGAATTGGCGAGATGAGAAGAAGAAAGGCGGGAGTTCTTTAAGGCTAGATATATAGAAGACAGGAATGGAGTAAACTATGAAGAAGTGGAAGAAAGGGAGAGGGAAAGACAAGCAATAGAAAGATGGGGGATGATTGAGGAATAAAAATATAATAAATGGTTTAAGATAATAAAAAAGGACGGAGTACCAAGCTATTTAGAAAAGGGGTGGGGAGAGAAAATATGGACCAGAATAGCAAGGTTTAGATTGGGTAACGAGGTAAGGGAAGATATGTATTGGAAGAGAAAAAGAACAGGAAGTGTAGAATCTGTGAATGGAAAGATGAAAAATGGGAGCATGTATGGGAAGTATGTAGGAGAGCAATGTAAGACAAAGGAAGCTGGCAAGAGAATGCGGTTAAGATTCTAAGGGAGGATGGTTTGAAAAAGAGTAAATAAAGGATTTAGAGGGTGCTAGGGGAGCGAATGAGAAAGAATGAAAGAATGAATAATCGTTCGCTAAAACGTCCCAAATTGCGCTGTCGTCAAAAGTAGAAATAAGGATCTAGATATACGATTTTCTGTAAATAGGTGTAAAGAGCTGTAAATAGTAAGGATAAGGTTTCATAAAACATGTTTGCGGAAGAATTAGAAGAAATGGAGGTCATGTAAACCCTTAGAAGACACATTATGAATAAAGAAGAAAGAAGAAATAAAGATTTTAATTATTCAGGTAATAAGAATCTAAGATTCTAAAATACTGTGAATCGCAATATTGATAATTAAATGAAGGCATCACGACCATAAACTCAAACTTACGGACCCGGTCCACAACACAGAGGGCAACAAAACTAATGTACTCGGTTGCGATCCTAACATCAACCCGGGTGGCACACCTTTGAACTTCGATTCAGGGCGAGGAATTTTGTCATTTCTCGAGAAAATTACACTACAACAAGATGCAGATAACGTCCCTCATTTTGACGGAAACAACATGCACTTGACAGAGTTCTTGCAGGACATAGTAAATGGAACTGCCTACATACCATCAGATAATTGGACTCCTTTTATCAAGATAGTGCCTAGTAAACTAAGAGGCATGGCGCGGGAAAGTGTAAGGTTTAAGAAATTGAATACTGTAGATGAATTAGCTAAACATTTAAAGAAAAGTTTTATACAATTCAGTGAAAGTTAAGAAAAGCGAACTAATGATTAAGCCAGTTAACGACATAGCCTTGACGGCTTTCATTCGCGGACTTCTGGACGAAACGGTGACCGTCGTGGATACGAGTCGTTTAAAGGACTTAGCGGAAGCATACGAGTATGCTTAATATGTCAACGAAGTGAAGAAGTATAACTCCACTTCCGAGATATTGGTTTCCACCGATAGGGTGGCACAACAACCCTTCTTGGGTGTGATAAATAAAACGGATAAGGCGAAAGGAGCCAGACCACCTAGACCATGACCTCCCAATGAGGAAAAGGCTTTCCACCCTCAAAAGAAATGTATTCTCAAGGTACTTGGTATGAAGAATGCGATGTTAAATTCGGTTTACCCTTCGCCAATGTTCCAGCAAGTCCCTGGATACCATCCTGGCTATCCCTGCATGCCTTTCCCATACCCAGAGTATCATTTTCCATATCCATATTACTCTTACATGCCGTATGTTGAGTATAAAACAAAGACAAAGGATCTGGTGAACTCCACAGGTTGTTCCGAACTTGGAACCAACAAGAAGATTCCCCAGTAGTTATACTGATTGCCACGGTATTTCGCAATCTGAAGGTATCCTTTCAGGTCAATTCAGGATCAGGGGTTAATATGATAAAACTCCAAGCGATACAAGTTGAACTTGTGAATCCGCGGAATAACCGAGCACGGATTGAAGGACCTCGGCTCAGTCGAAATTTAGGTTTAAGGGGTCCGGCAGAATTTTACGTAATAAAAAATAATGTATCTATCTCTACAGGTGTCATTATGGGCGGACCCTTTCTCCAATAGGAACAAGTCAAATATCCTTCAAACACGATACTATTGTCGTGGTCTCTAACCCAGTAACATTAATTCCGTTTGAACACGAAGAATCCAAAGATAAAAAAAAAGATTAAAATCGGAAATTAAACCGTTTTTTCGCAAATTAAGGTTTCAACCACGAACTCGTCAATCAATCGCGCTAGATGTGTCAAATTCCAAAGTACGAGAAGGATACCTATGCCGTATCGGTTAAAGATGTATCAAAGAAGGAGAAAACCTGTGCGGAGTGCGTGTTTAACAGTTTATCAACTCGAAAGTGGAATCACCGAACCATTAAAATCACCTTATAATTCACCACTAATGATAAACCCTAAGAAACCTGATGCTTCAGGCCAAATAAAATACAGGGTTGTCATCGATTATTGGTAGCTCAATGAAAAAGTCATAGGGGATGTATACGTCTTGCCAAATATTACAGAAGTACTGGATCATCTAGCGTGGGCACAGTACTTGTCTGTCTTTGATTTGACAAGCGAATGTCACGAAGTTGTAACGCACCCCGACGATCGAGAAAAACGGCCATCCCTACGCTTCAAGGTCATTTTGAGTACCTCCGAATGCCAATGGGCATCAAAAATGCCCAATCAACTTATCCACGTCTAATGGACGATGTAGTAGTGTGTTATCAGACATGCTTGAATAACACCACACGATGGCAAAATTCCATGTAAGAGCTGTCTGTCAATTCTTAGGACTATCTGGTTATCATAGGCGATTCATTCATTTTTTCGAGAGCCTATCCTTCAATATTCGGATTACAAAAAAGAACTAAACTCACCACATACGTCTCAAAGTATACTGAGGAATTCATCCTATCATAAGAAAAGGACGAGATGTACACGCCTATCGCCTATTACTCAAATGCTATAAGCGCTTGTGAAATAAGCTACATACGATGAGAAGAAAGCCCTTCGGTGCTATATGGAGTGCAAAATTTACGGCCCCACCTTTATGGAAGGAAATTCATGTAAGAATGTGGTCATTTGCCCGTTCACTGGATGCTCTATTTTGAGAAACTGGACACCAGACTTCTTGAGTGGCGAATAAAAATTGACAAACGACGATATAATTTTCGAATATAAGAAAGGTAAATTAAATCGTTGGTTCGAGGCCCTGTCGCAAAATCCAGTGCTCGATGAGCAATCCGTTGGTGATATACTTAGAATCCAGTCCGAAAAACTACGCACCACCGTGCGGAAGGACTCACAATCCCTTCCGGCAGCTCAGAAAAATCCGACTATCGTGAGTTCTAGCCAGTTGAAACATAGTAAAAGAAAACCGACTACTCTGCCCAACTCACTTGCGAACCCAACTACCAAAAAACGAGACAAAGGTACCGAGCCCCCAGCAGCACATCAGCTGAATACCGAGCGGTTTCAAGGCACCTAACATGGACGGAAGCACAATTGCTGTTGCGATTGCGTTTTTAGAAAGAGTCACAGTGTTGTACTAGACATAGGACGTGCACAATCGACCTCCAAAGGCAATGGCCCACCTAGAAGTGCACTACCGCGTTTACCAAAAACCATCCCCTAAATGTCTGGCAAGCAGTAACAAGATGCCAAACAATGACCGTGACAGAAACCAAAGTGGCCATGGTAGCCGCTCAGAGGGACACATGCGCAGGAATCCAACAGCTTATAATTAATACAGATTCCAAGTCGCTTATTAACAGCGTAACCTTCTGCATGCATATACGGGAAGAAAGCGGCTGGGAAACTGCGACATGAAAGCCCGTCGTCATAAAGACAAATTCTTAGAACTAATACCGGTTTCAGAACCATAACAGGTGACGTGGAATTATGTTCCTGGCCATCAAGGGATAGAAGGCAATGAATAAGTGGACACACTGGCGAGAGAGGGAACAAAGGAAGATTCCGTACAAGGAACCAGCGCCTTCTATACATAAACTTCAAGTTTTCATTGTAAGGAACCCCTACTTTCGCAAAAATACATGTCTCTGAAGATAAAAATGATAAAGAACTTTTGGAAGGATTCAAAAGGCAAGAAACCTGCGGGTTGTCATATCCTGAGCACTCTTTGTCATGGTAAATTTAAAAAGCCCCCGGTAAACTTAAGACAAGAAATAATAATGAAATGTCACGAGAGTCTAGTAGGGCGACACAAGGGCATGCCAGTAACGCATATGCGTGGCCAAGAATGATAAGTACGATTAAATGGTGATTCCCGATACACCATTTGGCGTATTTGACAAAGTCACACTTCACACTGTAGGAAAACTCCCTACAACCCCGAATTGGAACCAGCATATGCTGACTATGCAGGGCAACTTCAGCAGGTGTCACATAGCGGAACCCATTCCGTTGCTACTCACTTCTTCTGTCACTGCGGTGCCCGAATTGCATCCTGAGTGATCGAGGAGAAGCCTTCGTGAGTGAAATGATGAGGAAAATGGAAAAAGGTTTTAGCGTTAAACAATTGACGACTTCCTGGCATCGTCCTCAGATGAATGGATCTCTGGAGATAAGCCATACAGTTTAAACAAAGTATGTAAAAAATTACGCGAACGATTGTGACGAATGCGACAGACTGCTGCCATTCGCCATTCTTGCGTACAACACGTCGATTCATGATGTGACGGAGTTTACTTCCTTCGAATTAATTTTCAGAAGAACCGCACGGGTACCCACCGTGTTTTGATCTGAAGACCACCTGGAAACCTATTGCACATACTCAAATGACCTAATCTTTCAATTAAACGAGATTCAAAAAATCGCCGCAACGAATCTAATTGCTGCAAATTAAAGATCAGAGAAGTACTGTGATAAAAAAACTAGGCCGCTCAACGCGAAACTGAATGACCTACTATACGTGGTTAAGAATGTACGTGATGCAAAATTCGATTTGCGAAGTCGTGGTCTATACAAAGTCGTATGATTGATAAAGGATGCCGTCACGCGTGAGGTATTTAAGATTTGAATAGGTTAACATAATGAAAACAATGTATTATCCGTTATCTACATACAACAACTGTATAATTACGATCAGGAATTTACCATTTTTCCTATTTTATTCAGGGGGTAATAAAATTCTATACAGAATAACTTCGATAGTTATTTTCAATTATTATCTATTAAAGATACACATGATCATTTATTCCGAAATGATTCTGCGGTGAACATTAAAATCTTGGCCATTGTAACCCAAAAATATGGCGATGAAAATACTGAAACACAAGCCGATGCTTTCTTTTAGGTATCTTTGCAGCTCCTACCCTTCAATAAATCCTATACTATAATCAAATGCTTTTTAATTAAACAAGTAAATAAATTGGAATTTCTAAATATTAAGTTCAGTTAATAAAAGTGTATCTAAATGCAAGCTTTATTCATAGGGAAGCAAATAAAAGAAGAATAGTTCAATTGACCTAAAATGTATGGTCTCTGTCTTTGGAACCTTCTATAGTATGTGATGTATATTCAGCGATCAGCATTGGACAAAGCGAACATCTGTACAGGACACAGAAACAAATCACTACTGGAGAATTGCCAAGTTACAGTCGGCGATGCCTGAATTAATATCTTTGAATAATACCAATTGAATAGAAAACATGATGTCGCTAAAAATCGTTTGAGGCCCGTTTGACTTCAGATGGAAAAAACTGTAACGTAGTACCAAAAACCGTCATCAACAACACAGTTGCAGGACTTGTCAATGATGATGATGAGCAACTATTAGACGCAAAATTCAACGAGGTGAATGATACGCAAAAGAATTTATTTCTCCTCATTGGGCAACAGACCCATGTTTCGAGAGCTGATCTCGGGCAAATACAGCCAAGAAAAGAAAATCAAGAAAGAGAGCTTAATCAGCTTAAACTTGATTTAAACATTATTATTGGATAGCTGCACAAGATCAGCCCATCAGCTGCTAGATACCATATACGACGCTAGAAGAGGACATCTACATCCCTCTCTGTTAACCACCAACCAACTAGAGGTTGTATATCGACATGTACGGGACCATGCTCCCAAACTCATGTTTCCTACTCGAGAACCAATAGTCAGTATCGAGAAATTGGTACAATCATGAAGATCGACTATCATGGCGAGGAATGGATCTTTACCGTTCGAACAGGATATATCACTTCTTGACAAATCAGATTATTAACTCTACCATATTCATTCAATATGCGTACTTCAAGAAATATTCGTAACCAACTCTAGCAGCGCGTACATCAATTTTAATTTTAGATATATCAACGTAGATGAATCTCAATGAACCTATATCCTAACGCAAGAAGATCAATTCTTTTCATGTAAGTACCTCCAGCAATATCATCTTTGCAAGGGAGATCTCATCATCCATGAGACACTGTCCAGTAAAACGTGCGAAAGTGAGCAGCTGCTCCACACAACACAAGTCAGCAGAATTAATCTGCCCAATGCAACTATTACTAAAAATTTAGTAATCGAAATTGGCAATAGTCCAGCTAGGTCCTGGCTGTATATTGAACACAGAGTCCTAAATTTTACCCATTCTTTCAGTCAACCTATATTCTACAGTGTTTATTTATGAGCCAACTCTACACTTAGACCTAAAAAATATATGACCTGTCCTTGGACACAATAACAAGAAGATACACATCACGGAATCAATGCTCATAAGATCATCTAACGAAAGACGTTACCTACCGACAGAAAAAGTGTAGGATTTTTTGGGAGATCGAGAAGATATTACAGGAATTCAGTGCTCACAAGGCATTCCGCAAAAGTCATTGAACTCGTGGGTTTTATATTAGATTAGGTTTATTTACAATCCTGGGATTAATTACCTATTTTTGTCTCTGCCAAATCTCAATAATAATATTAGTCTGTTTCGCTTGTATTAGTAAGAAGCGATCAAGGAGGTGCAGTATTAGTAAGCTCAAATGAATTACTCCAAATTTCGAAGAAGCCGGCCTAGGAAAACATCATAAATATAAGTTCGAATCCAAAAGTATCTCCAAGAGCCACTAACTAGAGTTCAAATAAGATCATTTGCAAGAAAAGCATCCAGCGGGCTCCTGAAAAAGCAGCCATTATATCAAACAAAGCTACTGGTGCAAACGCATCAACCCATGTGGAAGTGTAACGTTTAAAAAAATTTCACACAAATGTACCATATTCTCTATGCCAAGTACAAATCAATACACGAAAGCAGCTACGATTGAATATAAACTAACTTAATTTTTTTATATAATGAATCAGGCGCTTGTGTGAATGAAGAATTTAATAATCACTACTAGGTCCGTATACATATATACAAAGAGCGTCTAAGCCAACGATAGTTTAAGACGTGACACGTTCCGAGAAGTTATCTCATAAGTTTATTACCTTCTTACATTACTCAGAAATTTGTATGTAAGAAAGTAATTAATCCAACTAGCAGTAGAAAAGGACAATAGCAAAAATTTCCAGGGCAGGTTTGTTACGTACCGTCCAGGTAGGTGTATTTTCTTATCTCCTAGCGTCCTTCGTATATGAGCAATGGATTTATTTAGAAAGCTGATCTGACCTTTAATAATTAACCCTTAATGATAATATTTGAATTACTGTTGCCCGCTCCTTCCTTCTCCCTGGCGAATTAAATGTGGCAATAGCTATAATTTAAGATAAGTCAAATATGAGATCGGTGGTGTTTTCTTATATCCTTTGGAATTTTACTATCTGATTTCTATTCCATTTTCTTTTCATTTAAATACATCAGAATCAAAACTACAGTCAGTAAAAATTATAATCTCTTATGTAAAAAGATACAAGAAAAAAGTACAATGATGTTTTAATGTTTTTATTCAATTTTGATCTGACTTCAGACTACAAGGATTATTATGTTTCATTTTACAATCTTTTTATGCAACTAATCATACACAGTCTGCAGTGAATCGCAATTTGCAACAGGTTTCATAATAAGGGGTGGGAAGATTGGGTATTATCTGCCTAAATGACATTCAGTCATTTCATCTGATACCTCTCTTATATATTTCGAGATATATATTTCAGTATTATATATTTCTTATTTATTTCAGTATTGCAAAAACTTCGCCATTGGATGTTGATAACACAATATATTCTGGTTTGGAGTGATGCAAATTTATCATTTCCTACTAGCAATCAAATATCTTTATCGGCGGGAAATAATATTTTCGAAACTCGAATTGCCGGTTCTGATTCGCCTTGGGAATAAGACGAATATCTCTAAGTTGTCCGAGTGCATATCCAAGTACTTCATAAGAAGGAGTCCTGCCCGTATGTGAACCGGACCTGGCATGAAGAAGAGGCTACCGAGGAGAAGTTTGGGCAGGTGCACTTTGTCTGGCTCAAGGAGAAGAACCAGGATAGCGTTTGACATTCAGATTCCATTCGGACTCTAGTGAATCGTAATTTGCAAAAGCTTTAATAAAACTGTTTGGGAAGATTGGGTGATTTTTGCCTACAGGACAACACCTTAGTTCATCTGCAGTCAAATTATCAACTGTGCTACTTTTTGTATTTATTTTTATTCGCGAATTATTTTCACCTGTCATATATATTCCATGAAGAGTCTCACTATAATCCAATATTGCAAAAATGTCACCACTGGATGTTGATAATACAATATATTCTTGGTTTGGCGCAAGCACATAGTTCGTATGATCTATTCGCATTTGAATTGGTATATAGACAGGAAAAACGTATCTTCGAAATTCAAATCGCTGGTTCTGGTTTGTGCAAGAAATAAGCCGAACATAGCCAAGTTTTTCTATTGCACATCCAAGGGCTTGAACAGAAGGGGGCCTTCCCGCAGAGGACATGGACCTGGCTCGAAAAGGAGGCTCGTGAGGTAAAGTCCGGTCAGTTGAATGTTGTCTGTGATGAGAAGAAGAACCAGGGTTGCGTTCGCTATATGGATTCCATTTGGTATCTAGTGAATCGGAATTTGCTGAAGCTTTAAGAAAACTGTACGGGAAGATTGGGTGGTTTTTTCCGACTGGACAATCTCGAAATTCATCTGGGGTCAAAGTATGAATTACGCCGCTCATCATATTAATTTTTATTCTCGAACGACCTCTATTATTCGTATATATTCCACGAAGCAGCCCGCTATACTCTAATACTGCAAAAACGTCATCGTTGGATGCTGATAATACAATTTGTTCTTGAGCTGGCACGGGAATTTGTCTGTTTCCTTCTGTGTTAAATCTGATTGGTTTACCAGAAGGAAAAACGTATCTTCGAAATTCGAATCGTAGGTTTAGATTTGTGCGAGAAATTAGCCGAATGTATCCAAGTTGTCCAAGTGCAAATCCAAGTACTATAGGTGAAGACGGCCACCCAGGAGGCGAACTGGCTTCGGCATGAAGAAGAGGCTCCTGAAGAGAAGTGCGGTCACATGCAAGTCGTCTGTCAGAATAAGAAGAAGAAGACCCAGGGTTACGTTCGCTATTAGAATTCAATTCGGGCTGTAGTGAATCATTATTTGCTAAAGCTTTAATAAAATTTTTGGGGAAGATTGGGTGCAATTCGCCCACTGGAAAATCTCGGACTTCATCTCGGGTCAAATTATCAACTGTTCCGCTTATCATATTCAATTTAATTCTCGATTTAGCTTTACGCGTCGTATATATTCCACGAAGAACCCCGCTATACTCTAATATAGCAAAAATGTCACCATTGGATCCTGATAATACAATATATTCTTGGTTTGGCACGGGAATATATTTGTTTGGTCCTGTTCGCAATCTAATTGGATAACCAGCAGGAAAAACATATCTTCGAAATTCGTATCGTAGATGTTGTTTTGTGCGGGGAATAAGCCGAATGTATCCAAGTTGTTCAAGTGCGTATCCAAGTACTTTAGGAGAAGGAGGCCTATCAGGAGGCGACCTGCCCCTGGCACGTAGAGGGTGCTCTTCAGGAGTCTGAAGTATACGACGAGAAGGAGAAGAGCGATTGTGAGCCGGGTGGGGTGTGTCAAGGCAATCTCTGCTTGACTGCGAACTTAACTCTGCGAAAAGAAATAGAGCACTCATGTTTCTTGTTAAACAAACTTCAAAAAGAGCTTAATACTTTATTCTCCCTTTTGGTATAAAATACTTTAAAATCATAAGTAAAGGATTCTGTAAAGAAAACTTGTGCCATAAAAATGTCAGCTTAAAAATGGTTGAGGCTCACTGTATTTGTATTTAACACAACTTATTGTT
>CAKNWT010326279.1:0-10316 GCA_932066315.1 Andricus coriarius | reverse complement strand
AGAAGCACTAAGAAACGCGGCTCTGGTCCTAAATTTTTATAATTATGAAAAAAACAAAAATTATTTACAAAAAAACTTTTTTTATAATTATACAAATTTAGGACCAAGGAATATTATAATAAAATTAATAAAAAAATTAAAATTAAAATTAATTAATTAAATTAATAAATTAAAAATATTATAATAAAATATTATAATCTATTCCTTGCGTTTCTTGGTGCTTCTTATTTATTATCTCAAATTTTCAACTCGATGTGGCTATTCGTGTGAGAATAAGTTTACAAATAAAAAAAGCGTCGGTAAGTTAGGAAGCCCAGAACGTTTTCAAAGGCATATTTATATTAAATAGATGGATTTATTCGAAACTTGCAGTATATTTTATAGATATTAACATTTCACAGTGCCAAAATTACTTGCTAATTATTTAGAATTGAAAAAATCCAGAGTTGGGTAGTAACTTGTTGCAAGTAACTAAGTTACTGAAGAGTTACGATATTTGTAACTTTTAGGGTAACTATATTACTATTAAAAAAAGTAGCTTGTTACGTAACATAGTTGCAATTTTTGCTGTAGCTTGGAACATTAATTTTAGTTATTTTGAAGTAATTTTGTGGTTTTTTGTATATATCTCCTATTAAGAGAGGCTTATGGGTCAATTATGGGTGAACAATTAATCTGATTTGATTGATGATTCAGCTATTTTTTGGAAAATTAGTCTTTTTTGGTTAAATTCAACTGTGACCAATTTTAAAGAAAAATCTTTTTTAGTTGAAATATCAATTACTACATTTTGCGTTGAGAATTCATCTACTTTGTTATAAATTCATGTATTTTGATGAAAAAATCGTGTATTTTGTTAAAAATTCCACTATTTTGGTAGAAAGTTTGAGTATTTCATTAAAAAATAACTTTTTTTGACGAAGATTCATATTTACGGTCCGAAAATGCAACTGTTTTGTAGAAAATTCGTCTTTTTACTTTGAAAATTCAACAACTTAGTGTAATTTCTTTGTCTTTCCTGGTTCAAAATTCGGCTTTTTCGTTTCAAAACTTATATATTTTGGTAAAGAAATTTAATTTGTTTGATTGGAAATTCAATTATTGTGGTATAAAAATAATCTGTTTTGGTTGAGGATTCAGTTATTTTGATGAAAATTCGTCTTTTTTGTTTGAATTCAACTGTGATCGATTTTAAAGAAAAATCTTTTTTGGTTGAAATATCAACTGCTGCAAACTACATTTTTCGTTGAGAATTCATCTATTTTGTTAAAAATTCACGCATTTTTGTTGAAAATTCATGCATTTGGTTCAAAGTTCCACTATTTTGGTAGAAAGTTTAAGTATTTGATTGACAAGTAACTTTATCGTTGAAAATTAATATTTTCTGTTTGAAAATTCAACTGTTTTGTAGAAAATTCGTCTTTTTCACTTGAAAGTTCAACAATTTACAGGAACTTTTTTTCTTTCTTGTTTCAAAATTCGGCTTTTTCGTTTCAAAATTTATCTGTCTTTACACAAAATCTAGTGATGGGATATCGATATCGAAATATCGATATTTTGGTTCCGATATATCGATAGTACCCTATTGATATATCGAGTTGCATATCGATACAAATTTTCGATTTCGATATTTCGCGGATTGAATCAAACGTGTTTCCTTTGGAATTTATTTTCCAACAAAATAAATGTATGTGTTGATATTAACATTATTTTAACAATTGATTCCTCGATATTTAGATTGGTTTATTAATGGTACTCAGTTAAATTAATAATGAATAATAATAAATATAAGTAAATAAATTGGTAATTTAAATTTGAGGTAATCTTGTGCGCATGCGCGATATTTTATTACGATATATCGGTTTTTATCGATATTTCTTTTTAATATCGATATTTTTTTAAGTATCGTTATGTCTTTTCGATACTATCGATATCTGAGATCGATATTTTTGTTTCGATGTCTCATCACTGTCAAAATCTCATTTTGTTGTTGTTAAAAATTCAACCATTTTGGTAGAAAATTAATCTGATTTGGTTGAGAATTGAGAATTTTTTGATTGAATTGAAGTATGTTTGATTACAACTAAAAATATTTTTGGTTGAAATAATATCAATTATTATATTTGTCGTTGAGATTTGATGTATTTTGGTTGAAAGTTCATTTATTTATTTAAAAATTAACTATTTTGGTAGAAAAATCAACTAGTTGGTTAAAAAATAACGAAAATTGTTGTTGGAAGGTGTTGTTTTTGATTTGGAAATTGATCTCTTTTGGTACAAACAAAATTCTGTAGAGGGTTCAGCTTTTTTGCTGAAAATTCATCTCTTTGATTGTAAATTTAATTATTTTGTTTCTGAGTCGTTTTTTTTTTAATGGAAAATCCAACTATTCATAATAATTTTATTTTAAATATATATTGTTGTTTACTTGCCGAAATATATTGTGTATTTTTTATTTACTTTAACTAAAACTTTTTTTTTTTAATTAAGTTTTTATGAATTATCATGTTAGTTATTTTGATATTTAAATTATAAAATTAAGGAAGTGAAAAAAGTATCTTTGAGGCAACTTGAAGTTACTTTATCTAGTAACTGTAAGTAATCACAGTTACAAGTAACGTAACTTTAACCAGTTACGTAACTGTGACTAGTGACTCCAAAAAGTCACCTACTCAACATTAAAAAAAATGCGCTGCTGGTTTTTCTCCGTTATTCGTTGATCATTAATCATATCGAATTTGCGAAAATAAAAGAATCGAATGCAATGCCACTGGAATAGAATCTATTCCTTGTTGGCGATCAAACCGTTTTATTTTATTTTTATTCTTTAAGCGGTAACCGCATTTGATTTTGCCCAACTCTGCCAAACAGCTTTGTTTCGTAACAAAAAAAAATTGAGGAAAAAATGATCTATTTAATATATAAAAGTTAGTATTTCATAGACGTGGTTCATATGTTGAGAGTCTACTGGTAGAAAAAATTGCGTGGAAAACAAAACCGAATTTTTTTCAAATTCTAAACTATCTTTCCACTCCTAGAATTTAATATAATAACACAATACCTCCATGTTAAAAAAAAACTCTTTCGAAGTGTACGTCTAAAACTGCCACTCTGCTTTATTACGCACAATACGGTTATTTGAAACGACCAACAGTCTTTTTAGACGTACACTCCGGAGGGGTTCTTTTGACACGAAAGTGTGGAAAAGTAAGTTTTTATTTGTTCGACAGGTACGAATCTTTTAAATACATGTTGCAAAAGGAACAAGGAACATCACAGACAATGGAATCCAGCAAGTGTGAGGAAGGATCCAACCTGTCAGGAGCTTTACAGTCCCCGATCAGTCGAAGTACTTTTCAAGGACCCGGACTCTACTTCAACAAACAGGCGCCTTCGTCCGTCTTACTCGAAGTCACGAGGAGTTAGGTGTGTCCTCTGCCTTTTTGTTAAGTGTCGTCGTAAAACGGGGCTCAGTGGGACATGCTGGCTGAATCGGGACACCCGTTTTTTAGGGAGGGAAAAAGCAATATCGAGTTGTGGAATTGAAAATTCCGAGTAGTGTTCCTTTCTAGCCCAGACAGGTCCGACTTGGCCCCGTTTTACGGAATCCAACCTGAAAAATGAAACTCGCAAGACTTTGAATCTCTCGAATTCAGAGACACCGCTTTTCATAGTTCGAGAGTTAATTATTCGCGAATATAATTTTGTTAATTCGACCGTTGTTACGATGCTAATGATGAATAAGCATAAGCACACATGTATAGTACTCGCATAGTTCGATGATTGGAGATCATTGAAAAGTCAAGTGCAGGTCGCTGACTCGATACGAAAAGGTTTCTCGTACTATCCTCCATACATAGTACAACATTTGTTTTTGCCGAAAACGACGCCTTTTTGGAACTTTGTTTTCTTGTGTAAATTATCTATCCCTCAAATAAATCGCGCCATTGGAAATAATAACACAACAAAATGTCCCATTCGTGAGATTTATTCGTGTTTCGTGTGTACAGGCGATAACTCTACACTGTGAGAAAAGCTTTGGTGATCTTTACAATCAGCTGCAACTCAACGTGCAGACAGTACTCAAATTTACAGTGTCAATTTATCAATTTCGCGCAGAGATTCACGATCTAGTCTGATTTATTCACCTCATGGAACAGTGTGAAATTACACTTCGATGTCAAGACGTCACTGCATCCAACAGTGGAAATTATTCGATTCACTGTGGCACATGGTCACTCTGTGTGAGCGAATAAATTTAAATGAGCTTACAAATTACAAATTTTTATAGTAAATTTACAGCCTCTGGGGTAATTTCGCAGACGGGTATTGTTGTTACGTCTTGGCACTCTGAGAAATAACGAGCGGGACGTAAATCGACAAACTGGCAGAAAAAGTTTTCGAAAGAATTCTCTTTCTCAAAGATTGGAGTGCCTTGGACTTTAGCATGTAATTACGTCCCAGAGCCTCTAATCTTGCTCAAGTAGTGTTAGGTTCTGTATGAATGTGAAAAAAATGTTTCTTTTTTTCACGGAGAACGTTATATTAGAAAAGTTATCTGCGCCTAATTTATCCTGCTAGAGTGCTCAGAAATTTCTACCCTCTACGAGCATAACATCAAAATTGAAAGTTCCTGCCAATTTACGTCCTGCATTTGTTTACAGAGCTGTGTAAACTTGCATCATAAAACGTGGGTCGAATAATTTCCATCGTGGCACGATGTAAAATTGCACCAACTTTTTTTACAGTGTATGTTGAGAGAAACTTGGAGTGTATGTCAAAAACGATCACTCTGGGCGTCTAAATTAACCAATCTGCTTTTTGAGTTGGTTCCTCGTTTTAGTGTGCATAAATATACCTGTATTATTTAGAATTCACAATGGATTTCTTGCATTCTTTGAAATTCTTTTGATTTACTTGGAATGCTTTTAATTCTTTCAGATTATTTACAAATTCTTATAACTTCCTTAAAATTCTCTGAATTTGAAATCTCTTTAATTCCTGCAGTTGTCTAAATTTTAATTCTCTTAATTCCTTGAATTTTAATCATGGATTCTATTAATTCTCTGGATTTCTTGAAATTTTCTTAATTCATTTAATTCTCTGAATTCCTTGAATTATCTGGATTCTTTGAATGCTCTGGATTATTTGAATTATCTCAGTTACTTGAAATCTCTGAATTTGAATTTTCTTAATTCCTTGAACTATTTGAATTCTCTTAATTCCTTGAATCAAATGGATTCTGTTAATTCTCTGGATTCCTTCAACTATTGGAATTCTCTTAATGCCCACACTTATATGGATCCTTTTGATTCCCTGGATTCCTTGAATCTTCCCAATTCCTGGAATTTTCTTAATTTCTTGAATTCTCTAGATTCTTTGGAATTCTCTGTATTCCATGAATTTTCTTAATTCTTTGAATTCTTTGAATGATCTGAATTACTTGAATTTTCTGTATTTGAATATTCTTTAATTCCTTCAGTTCTGTGAATTTTAATTCTCTCAATTTCTTAAATTATAATTATGGATTTTTTGAATGTTCTTAATTTCTTTAATTCTCTAAATTCCTTGAATTATCTGGATTCTTTGAATGCTCTGGATTAGTTGAATTATCCCAGTTACTTGAAATCTCTGAATTTTCTTAATTCCTTGAGTTCCCTGAATTTGAATTCTCCTAATTCCTTGAATAATTTGAATTCTCTTAATTCCTTGAATTAAATGGATTCTATTAATTCTCTGGATTCCTTGAACTATTGGAATTCTCTTAATTCCCACACTTATATGGATTCTTTTAATTTCCTGGATTCCTTCAATCTTCCCAATTCCTGGAATTTTCTTAATTTCTTGAATTCTCTGTATTCCTTGAATTTTCTTAATTCTTTGAATTATCTGAATTACTTGAATTCTCTGTATTTGAATATTCTTTCATTCCTTCAGTTCTCTGAATTTTAATTCTTTCATTTCCTTGAATTATAATTATGGATTTCTTGAATATTCTTAATTCCTTTAATTTTTTTAATTCCTTGAATTATCTGGATTCTTTGAATGCTCTGGATTAGTCGAATTATCTCAATTACTTGAAATTTCTGAATTCCTTGAGTTCCCTGAATTTGAATTATCCTCATTCCTTGAATTATTTGAATCCTCTTAATTCCTTGAATTAAATGGATTCTGTTAGTTCTCTGTATTCCTTGAACTATTGGAATTCCCTGAATTCCCACAATTATATGGATTCCTTGAATCTTCCTAATTCCTGGAATTTTCTTAATTTCTTGAATGCTCAAAATTCTTGGGAATTCTCTGTATTCCTTGAATTTTCTTAATTCTTTGAATTATTTGAATTACTTAAATTCTCTTAATTCCCTGAATTAAAATTCTCTTATTTTCTTAAATTATCTAAATTCCTTGAATTCTCTGAACTTCTCGAATTCTTTGATCTTCTCGGATTCTCTGAAGTTCAATTATTTTAATTCCTTGAATTCTCTTAACTCTCCTAAATTCCTTGAATTATTTTGAATTCCTTGAATTTTTTCAAATCCTTGGAATTAAAGCGATTCAGGGAATTCCACTTATTCAGAGACTTCCCGGTAATAAAGGAATCCAGATGATTCAGACAATTCCAAGCATTTCAAAATAATACGAAGAATCAGGGATTTTAGACGAATTCATGTAATTCAAAATATTTCAAAGACAAATGTAGACAATGGTCGTTTATGAGACGGCCAGCTAAAAGGTTTAGTAATTAATACTCTCTGATTTAGTATATTATTTAGAATTCACATTAAGTTCCTCTGAATTATTTTGAATTAGATGGAATTTTTTTAACTCTTTCAGATTCGTTTGCATTCTTTTTACTTCCTTCAACTCTTCTGAATTTTAATTCTTTTAATTCCTTGAATTATCTGGCTTCTCTGAATTCCCTGATTTCTCAGAATGGCTTGAATTCTCTGAATTTATTGAATGTTATGACATACCTTGAATTCCCTGAATTCTACTAAATTCCTTGAATTCTTTTGAATTCCTCGCACTTTTTTCATGTCCTTGTAATTAAAGAAATTCTCCGAATTCCGGGAATTCCAAGGACCTGGATATAATCCAGGAAATTCAGGTAATTGAGACGAATTCCAGGAGCTGGAAAGAATTCAAGGAATTCAGAAGATTTCATGGAAGTTGAAAGAACTGAAAATAATATGAAAGAGATTACAAGCATTTCAAGCACTTGAGAAGAATTTAAAGGAATACTATTCAATTAACAAATGTTTTTTATAAAAACGAGAAGCCAACTGAAAAAGCAGAGTCGTCAGTTTAAAGATTAGAGTGGTCGTTTTAAACGGACCCTCCGAGAGGTTCTTTTGAAAATGGAGGTATCAAAGTGACTAATTAGTTCCAAGTGTAAATTACTGTGCGATCGAAGGCTGCTGGAGGCAGCAGAGAGTTGTTGCAAATTTCGTGAAAGAAGGAAATTCTCAGAATATTTTATATTCGTATATTCGTAACTGGAAACAAGAACTAAAGACTATGTCCAGGATCTTTCAAGTTTCGTACTTTGAGAGCAATCAATGAGAAGGGTTGGAGTTACCTTTCTAGACTTTGTACCCAAGATTTGGATTCCGAACTTGTACTTTTCGGGGGTGCGTCAGGAATTTTCAAAATACTAAATTCAGTCAACTTGTTAAACTGTTAAAGTTATTTAGTAAGTCTTGCGTGCTTTTTGGCACAAATTCAAATTCATTTTTAGGCAACTAATTTTAAAAATCAATTTCATCTACATATTTAGTTTGTACATGTAATCTTTCTCTATTATCTGCACTGTTCCTTTACCGAGAATTTATCAATATTATTCATCAGATGAACTATTTTCGATGAAGAATACGTTTAAGGTCAGATTATTTGATAATGTTGGAATATAATTTCAATGAAGACACAGAGAGTTTAAAAATTTCAGATATAATTATAATATGGCACTTGATTATTATTTAATAATTATGCCCGAGTTCATAACTGTATTGCACAGTATTGCTTCCTCTGGCTGTGATTATCGAGTCAAACACACTTGATGTTGACTTTAAAAGGGAGTAATATCATGTGAAAACTCTTTCATTCACGCCATACTTATTTATTGTTAATTGTTTTTTTTTCGTTTTTTTTTTTTTGATAATGTATCAAGTACTACTACTATCTGTCATCCTTAGTAAGCGATCATCCTTGTGTTGCATTATAAAGAAGATTGATTGGCATTGGTTGACTTGAGACATGTGCGATCGACTCCTCGGAAAGAAGCAAAATACGTACGTACATGCAGTTTCTTGCACCCCTGGCTTTTTAAGATTTTACTACATAGTTGAGAGGGATGAGAAACGATTCTCGCGTCTCGTCTCTGAGTAAATTCGACTCTGAATTATCAATCTGTCAATCGTTGAGTGAGAGCAAAATTCGATAAAGACCAGTGAATGACTCCTATAGTCTGTCGAGAGATTTTATGTGTATATAGGCGCAGGCTCCCACAAATATTACCAGTAAAATAAGAATGATATTGTTCTAGAGTGTAATAAGAATTAATTATAATCGATGCATAGCGCAAGGCATTGAGCTAAGAACTGTAAATAAACGAAACGACTACGAAGAATTAATTATGCATCACCTTTATACTTTGAGTTTAATTCTTTTCTTTTCCTTTCCTTTCCTTTCCCAATTCCTATATCATGCCACTTATTCTGTTACAGAATTTACAATTTAAATGCCCGAACTGGTGAGTGAAAACAGTGGATACTACTTCCGGTGAGGCCCACACTCTGTGCGTAAATGCATTCTCAGTTCCTGTACAACAACAAAAATACCATGCATATATTTATTTCATTCTAACATCGCCGACAAATCTGAAGCGTATTCTGCACGTTTTAACTTTTGTTGAGTATTAAAATTATAACTAATCCTAATAGTTATTTTGCTGCTCAAGGAAATATTTTATTACTAGTTGTTTATTTTTTTATTTGTTGTTGAAAAAAATAATATAAAATTAATTTATTAATAAGAAGAAACAAATGACTTTACCCCTTTTTAATATCATAGAATTTGTAATACATAAACAAAAAATAAAAATCGAGATAAAAATATATAATTAATAAAAAACATTAAAAACTCACAAATAGTATAAACGACTTACAACACAGATTAATCAAGTGGATCCATTTTCTCATGCATAAAATGTTGCAAAGACATAAAACAGATTCCTTTTCGTAAATATGAAATTGCATATAAATAAAGTAAGGGAAAGGCAGGAAATTTTCCATAAGTTGATTCTATTATTTTCTTAAAAATTAAACAATTTTATTGATTTTTTTTTCTTTTTTCATTTATTTTTCTAACTGAAAATTTAACTATTCTAGTTTTGGTTGAAAATTGATCTTTTTCAGTAGGAAATTCAACTATATGGTTAAAAATTTTTTTTTTAAATTGAGTGTTCATCATTTTAGTTAAAAATTAATTTCTTTAATTGAAAACTTAACTATTCTATTTTGTTGGAATAATGATCTTCTTGATTGAAAATTTAATTATTTCGCTGCAAATTATTTTTATTTGGTTTGAAAAATTTACTTTCTTACTGAAAATTCAACTATATTGTTGAAAATTCATCTTTTAGAGTATAAAATTAATCTTATGGATTAAAAATACATTTTTTGTTGTTGAAGGTTCATCATTTTAGATAAAAATTAATTTCTTTAACTGAAAACTTGAGGATGTACTCCATTTGTTGTGGAAAATGCATCTTTTCTGATTGAAATTAGATCTTCTTTGTTGAACATTTATCTGTCTAGTTGATAATTGATTTTATTTGGTTAAAAATTCATTTTTTTAGTGAAAATTTGACAGTTCTATTTTTGGTTACAAATTTGTTTCTTTGGTTGAATATTCGTTTGTTATTATTTTTTTGGTTCGAAATTTATTTTTCTAAATGAAAATTTAACTATTCTATTTTTGGTTGAAAATTCATGTATTTTGTTGAAAATTTGTGATTTTTCGTATAAAGTTCATCTTTTGGGTTAAATATTCAACTATTTGGATAAAAATTAATTTCTTTGGTTGAAAATTAACTATTTAGTCGAAAATTAATTTTTTAAACTGAACATTTTACTATTCCATTTTTGCTTCGAAATTTATATTTTTTAGTCGAAAATTCATTTATTGTGTTGGAACTCGTCTTTTTTAATTGAAAATTCAACTATTTGTATAAGATTTTTTTAATTTACTAAAAAATATTTCTTGGTTGAAAATTCAACTCTTTTGTTGAAATTTCCTTTTTTTTTAATTGAAAATTA
>CAKNWT010326272.1:0-10751 GCA_932066315.1 Andricus coriarius | reverse complement strand
TTGGATATAGAATTGAAGACCTTCCATTTATTCGACTTATTCCTCACCAGAATCCAAACCAGATATTCCAACTTCAAAGATACGTTTTTCCTGCCGGTAAATCAATTAGATTGAGAACATATAATGAGATCCCTAATCTTGTGCCACCCGAACAACAGATTGTATTATCAACATCCAATGGTGATATCTTTGGAATATTCGAAAAAGTACACAGCGAATCACGTCTTCGTGCACTATTTACTCTTGCACATACGCGTCTCGGCATCAAGGAAAGGCGGGTGAAAATAAACATGCACACGGGCAAGGTTCTTGACTTGACCAAAAAAGAAATCGCGGAATGTCCAGTAGGCAACCAAAACAAAGTCGTAAAAAATTATAGAATAGACCGTGTATAAAACACAATTCTTCACACCGCTAATTCGATCATTATTTTTTTTATGCCTCTTAGAAATGTATCCGAAAATTATTATTTTTATAATCAATGAATTTTCCTTTTTACCTTTTTCCCATGTGCGGCATGATTTCTCAAGTATACCGACTGAAAACATAAAAGCTGTCTGATCTAAGTCAAGCGTGGAAAAAGTATTTGCTATTGGATAGTAGTTTATGGGGAAACATTTTGTTATTTGGATAAATGATTATTGAAGGGTAGGGGTGTAATGAAGTTAAAATCACCGATCTACCGAACGGCCCTGTGGGGAGAATAACACTTCCTGGTTCTAATACCCAAAACCTCTTCTTCGAGGACCAGTCTCGCTCCTTTTTGTGCCACGCGCCTCGTCATCTAGAGTAGCCAACTCCTCGAGTTCCAGAACGACGCCAAGTAATTCGAGGATTACCCGGGGAACCGTTTTATCGCCCGGGAGCCAATGACATTTGCCTGCCCTCGGCTTCGCCACTGGGTTCGGGCCCTTGAAGAGTTTAACTCACCCATTGTAAGTTGGTTTGAATAAACCATTTTTTATATACAATTGTTACCCATTATTGACTTCACCCGTTCTATCGACGCTCCAAACCCTTCCCTTCTTTAAATCGAGGCAAAGAGAAAAGAACTCGAAAGGTTAGAAAGAGACAAAAGACGATTAGAATTAAGTAATCAAGAAAGAGAAGAAACAATTAGAAAAGAAAGAGATATAATAAATAGAGACAGAGCAGGGAAAGCAAGAATAGGTCGCGAAAGACTACGAATAGAGATAGAAAGGCAGGAAAAAGAAAACGCGAAAATCAACGATAGAACTTTTGAAATCGATTCGTTTTTAGAAAGTAATAATGAATTTTGGAATGGTGCAGAAGAATCAATTAATTTTGAAGAAAACAAAAGCGGTAAAATAAAAATAAAAGAACTTTCAGAAGAAATTAAATATTTAAATGATACAATGGATGGAATTTTAAATAAAACAGAAAATGTAGAGAATCAAAGTAATAAGATACGAAATAATACTGTTCATTACGAAGAAACAGAATTAGAATTTAACGATCAAAGACACGCGTTAACAGAAGCAAGAAAAAGAATAACAAATAATAGAAGCAGCAGTTACGGGGACGGATACTCGATACCGAGACCGGTGCAAAGACAATCAATTATGCGAATTTCAAATATGCCTCAAGTAGAAATAGGAAGACAGCACAGAAAATAGTCCCACTTTTTTTGTTGAATAATCAGATTGGCTTCAAAAAAGGTTATAAGATTAACGAGAAGGATATTTTAGAAAATTTAAAAGCCGTTTTTGAAGAAGAAGCTTTAAGTTGGTTTCAAGGCAATAGGGGTAATTGGCGAAATTCGGACCTATTTATTGAAGAGTTTAACCCTAATTAATTACCTGGGGAGTAGCACACCCCAAGGGCTCTCCGATTTTTTCCGATTGCCTACGCTTATTTCCTCAAGTATTTTTTTTCTTATAGTTAAATTATAACTGAGACTTTGGAGATATTTTTTTCCTATTTTGTATTGTTTCTTCATCACTCATGATTTTTTTTCAGCCAAAAATATTTGAAGGTGTATTTTTAGGTATGACCGTTAAGGGTTATAGACGCATATATAAACGAAAGATATACGAATATAATAAAAAAAATTCTTTAATAAAAAAAAAGAACAAGATATTCACGCTTTACCACGATTATAGCCAAGATTTTCAAATGGAAATCCAAAACTTTTTAACCCAGGATTTCAAATTTTACAAAAACTCAAAGATACCCAGGAAATCAGTGATTCATATATAATAATAATAGTTTGAGAAATTGAAGCACAGCCGGCCAAGCATTATTAAATGCAATTAAGCAGCTCCCAAGGAACACAGACAAAATGAAACAAAAACAATCTACAAATACCAGTGCTTTTTTGATGGTGATGAAAGAAATTTTGCCCAATATAGTATCGGAATGTTTTGGCACGCCCTTATCACTAGTCATAATCATTATTTGAAAAAGAAAAATTTGATTTTGTTCATAGAAGGACGTTTTCTTGATTTTTTTAGGACTGGGAAGAAAGCTTGACTTTTTTCCTTCAGGCAGCTTGAAGTTGAAAAGTAAATTTTGTGTGTGTAAAAAGAATCGTTTAGAAAACTGGCGAGCTTGCGTAAGCATCATCAAGAATATTCGAAAACATGGAATTTGTTTTCGTCAATAAATTATTAAATTTTACTTTTTATTCTTGAAGTTGTTGAAGGAATAAGCCCAAGATATATTTTTGGTTAGAATAAATTTGAAATAAAAGGTTCATTTTATGAAAAAGTAAAGTTTATTTTTGCACTTATCGCTTATTTTCATCCAAATGAAAACATTGTTTTCTAATAAAAAACTAGCCACAAGCATAATATGAACTGTTTCGTGAAAATGTATGAATCTATTTAGGGCTATATATATATATAATATTAATTAAAAGAAGCTTCTAAAGAAATAGCAAACGTGAAAATTAAAAGAGTTTAATAAGAGATGATTGTGTAACATTGTCAGCTTCATTGAAACAATATGCAGGGCAACATTGTGAAATTAGTCAGTACAGGCTTAGTCACCTAACATTGGATCATACTTCGTCATTTCTACAAACACGACGCTTTTACACATTTCTGGCATACAATGTCGAAACTGGTATTATTAATACACCTTATCTATTTTACTTAATATTATCCCCATTACAGAAAATTCTTTAATGCTTGCGCACTCACAGAAAGTCGGATACTATACGAAATTCGATAAAACACAAAAGCATGTACCTGATGAACATCACGTCCATCATTTTCTTGGGAAAATAATAAAAAAACAACCCCATCTCCATTATTTCATTAGTAACTAAAATCACTAATTAATAATCTAAATTTTTCCTCACATATGCTCTCCACGACTTTAAGTATAACATAGGATCTAGATTTTTCAATGGAATTTCAAGCTTCATTAAAACTTGAAATTACAACCCCCTAAAAAATTCAAGTGTACATTTCAATAGAAAAAATAAAAATAGTTATGTTAATTTATGTATTTCATGTTACGGTTATAAGCTATTATGCGGCTTGAGGAGTTTCAATAAAAAAATTTATAACCATTATTGCATACGAGAAATCGCCATTTTCATGATTCATGAAAACTTTTCTGGATATTTGCTTCATTGATCCTAGGTTTCTGGATCCAATCCAAGTACTTTTCGGAAACCGGTACTCTTCTGAAAAAAATTTGTTTCTATTTTTGTTATTAAATACAAAAAAGATAATAAACTTTTTTCAAAATCGACCCCAACCGATTTATACGGAATTTCATTAGCTTCAATTTAAACAAAAAATTTCAAATCGGTTCTCAAACCGCTTCTGAATATCAATTTGTCCAGAGATATTTTTTGCCCAACTGGCGTCGCGCAGCGTGTTAGTCGGCCTTCGACATCCTGATTGGGCTTGCCCGGAGAACCACTGATGTTTCGGTGGCTTCCTCGATGGAGCAGCCTCTCTAAACGACGGGCATCTCTTTGTCCCCGGTAGACATTTGTACCGAAGTTCTTCCTCCTTTGCGGCACAGAGGTAGCACTATGGTGTGCTGGAGCACTCTCCAGCCCTATGACCCTGTTTGCCGCATCTTCAGCAGCATCTGGTCAGGTCAGAACCGTCACACCCCGCTGCCAGGCGGTCGTAACCTTTTGTCCGCGGTGTAATCTTATGGCCTCCATCTTCTTGTGTACTCTACAGGACACCCATCCCACCTTATGGCGTCCCGTATTAAGTAATTTCGCGGTTATCTCCTCGTTTAGCTTGAAGTATGCCTTCAGATACCCTCCTGGAGGCTTTCTTCATCATTTTAACAAAGTGGAGGACCAGAACGTCGTCTTCCTTGCGAGGAATGAGTTGGCGCACGTTCCCTTCATCTCCAATAGCTTCCATGATGGTACAAGAGAGTTAAGTTTTGCCATTTGCATCGCCGCCCAACTTGATGAGTACTTCTCCATTCCTCGTCTTCCTGACACCTTTGAGTTTGACACCAAGGGTGTCTAGCTGCACCTTACCTTTGATGTCTTTGAGGATCTCTAAATAGCTCGATTCCTGGGTCCGATATTGTATAGATACCACTTCGGGAGTTGAAGTAACCGGACCATTGGCGAGGGACTTCAACATTTTTGGCTACGGTCTATTGGTGTTTTGCTCAGCAGGATTCAAGGTGGGCTCCATCACTCTCTTCTCATACTGTTGTGTGCAAGTTTCTCCGGCTTCTTCTGTCTGCAACTCCCTGGGTCCTGTAGAACACAAAATAAGCAGGAGGCCATAAAATGATACCGCTGCAAAGTCTACGGCCAACTGGCATCGGAGTGTGAGGATCCTGACCAGACCAGATTCTGCTGGAGATGTGGAAAAGAGAGTCAGAGGGCTGCGCAGTAGGGCACTTTAAACAATTAAGGGCCGGTTTCACCAACCTCGATTAAAAAGTTGATCCTCGGTTAAACCGATAATCGACGGTTAAATATGGCGTATAGCGTGCATTTTAACCTGTTTTAACTGGCCGTCAGTTAACCAATGATTTAACCGAGGTTGGTGGAACTGGCCCTAAATAGGCATGGATATTAAATAGCCCCTTCTAACCAATTCAACATTTTCTCCCCTTGGGGTGATTCTAAAACACTTGTTCTTAATTCACGCCCTCGGATTTGAATATGTTGCAGATACATTTTATACTCGGAAACAATTTTGAAGCGATTTCCGGGCACAAGAATTTGGACCTGCTCAGCTCCTACTGCTTCTTGAAGTTCTTGCAGTTCAGACGCTGCTCCTATGCGATTCTTCGATGTCCATTCCGAATGATAGCGCTACACATGAATTTAGAGAATTTGATTCCTTCCTCTAACCGGCCTTTTGTTTTTCTTTGTCTTCTTATTCTTGCATATTTATTTGTGAATCATCCGTCCATGTGTGAGATTCCATGCTCTCATCCTGCGAGTTTGTAAATATTTATATTATTGCATGATTCGGTGCTCTTGCCTTCTCCTAAAATTAGAAATTTATTTGAATTTGGTAATTTATTATTATTTCTGGCATTGTCTATTTTCGTTTTTTATGTCTTCAAACTACTATTTATTTTACCTTCACATCTTTTATTTTCTGATTCTTTCGCTTAATACATATCCAAGTGTTTCTGGCTCTTGCTTGCACGTTCGGCAGTTGGTATCGCCTACAGGTAAATTTATTATGTGCTCGCTGTAAATTGAGGAATCTATAACGCCGTCTTGACAGGCAAGAAGAAACCTTTCAGTCTCCGATATCAATCGACCAGACTTAAAAACATGTTGGACAGACCTATCGATAGCTCTTCTCTACGTATAATGCCGTAGAATTTACCATAAAGGGGCTTGTCAGCATGTTTCCTTAGTAGAAGCGAGTTTTCTGCTTCCTGTGCACCACTTTTCAGCACCTACTTTTCCTTGGTGTAGGTAGACGCAGGCACATTTGTCCGGTCCGAAGCTCATGCCAATCGCTTTAGTGTACCTATCACCGACTCGACACGAATGTTAAGGTCCTCTTTAGAGGAAGCACAGAGTTTAGGGTCGTCCACATTATTATTCTTTTTTTGAGATGTTGTAGGATCCAGAAGCTACGATCATGTTTCCTTCAAGGAACCAATCCCGACGCAACTGAAACGTGTACGCCATCCACTTTTCCTTCTTCTGTCCTAGAAGGTAAGTGAGATCGAAAAATTTACGCGAGATAACATCGTGCAGTCTCCGATCTCAGTCCAGCAGAATTGAGAAACATGTTGGACAGAACCATCGAGAGGTCTTCTCTACGAATGATGCAATAGAATTTACCATAAAGGGGCTTGTCAGCACGTTCTCTTAGTAGGAGCGTATGTTCTGCTTCCTGTACACGACTTTTGAGCACCAAAGGTGCTCTTTTTTTGATTACCAAATTTATTTCCGTCTTTTTATTAAATTTAATTTAAACTTGTCTTTTGAACACATCAAGTTTTTTTCTTCAAACTGATACTTATCAAATGTAAATATCTCAGAGTAATACAAGCTTGACTCATCAAGTCTGAGAGATAACACCTATAGTATAGATTAGACAAGTTTAAGTTAGTGAGGCCACAGTAGCAGAAACTGATACGCTTGGCAACAAATGATTGGCGTTGTTTATAAATAGAATGTTTCTGATTGGTGTTCAATCGCAACAGTTTCTGTTCACGTTTTAAAAATTGCCACGGTGAAAACAAGCTGGCTGTTAATTTAATTCTGCATTAATATAATAATTAGTTTTTCCTCCGATTTGAAATGATGAGAAATGCGTGCAGTCTGCTCTTATCCTGTACGGTTATTCTCAATTCTATTGGTAAATATATTAAAAGCATATCTATAATTTTAGGTAAATTTTTTTAAGCTTTACGCAAATAAGAATTTTCGCAACTTGATCTGCACGTGTCTCTGGAAATAGAAAAAAAAGATTTCACTCAAGGGCGCGGCACAGAAAGCATTATTTGGGGCGCCTAAATTGATCATTACAAAAAAATTTCAATAGTAATTTCGTTTTACGAAGATTCTCGGCCAAATTACTTATTCTTATCATAAGAATTATATTTCGCAGAGAAAAAGCACATTATAATTAAAAAAGGCTAAAAAAAGTGATTTTATTCACAATTGACCAACACAATAACAATGATTACTCTCTGTTACTATGTGTTGTCAAATAGCGTTTTTTTTGTGGCAATATTATTCTCGAGATAAAAAGAAGTGACTGATAACAAAAAGTAGTGTAAGAGGCAAGTTCTTGTGTCATGATATTATTCTTGAGCGGAAAATAAATTATTCGCAGAAAAAATCAGCTATGCTCGAAAACGCGAAATAAGTACATTTGTTTTTGAAGATTTTTTATAACTATTTATAACAATGAGAAATGTTGTCGTTTAGTTTTTGGTTCTGAATAATTGTTAAGTTTATATAACCTAACAACAAATTTAATATATGAATGCATTCAAGCACCGAAAATGCATCAGATTCCAGTTTTATTCATTAGTTTTTTAATGATAATTGAAGAAATTAAGTAAATAAATTTTTAATAAAATTTTCCATTCATCAAGATTAAATTTACTAATTCTATTTTTTTAACGAAACATCAAGAAGCAAGCTTCACTTTGAAAATTGTTTTGAAGTTTTTAGCACCTTTGATTTAACGACAATAAATTCCTAATGATATTTATCGTAAACGCCTAGTCGCTTCCCATTCACAAAATTTGTGTTATAATAGATACCTGATCATAATTTGTATCATCTTAAAACCTTTCATAATTCCAATTATGTGTAATTTAGCAAAGTCTTGTCCTACTTGGCAGTACTTTACAGAAAGAATTTTTTTGTATCAGATAAAAATTGACTCAGTTGTGGTAGGGGAAATTTTTGGAATTTTGTGCTGATATCACCCTTTTCGCATGTACTAATCTGCTTTCGTATGAAATAAACAAAAATGTTTCCTACATGTCTTTGATGGACATTTTTATGATCTTCTGAATGGTCATAACTATTTTTTCAAAAGTTTAAAATTTGACCCTTTTTCTTACATTGCCTTGAATCACAAAATGTTTTTTTTTGTATTCGAGAAATTAATTGAAGAGTAATGCGGTGCGTCGATGTCACTCGAGACTTTTCAGTTTTTCTTTAATAAAAGTTTGAACAATTTATGAATTGAAAATGGTTTAATTGTACTTTTACATACTTCAGATTCAGAAGAGATCAGTAGTTAAAAATTTTAAACCTTCTTATAAATATCGAAATAATTCTTCAGACTTATTAAACCCCCGCAAATTATTAATACTTAGAATTTATAATTGTTATAAATAATTTAAGTGAACACATCGTTCATTTGGCTCGACAGCTTCATTGAAAATTACAACCACATTCAAACCCCATTATACACTGACATGCGGTTTTGCAATTCAAAAAAATGTAATCCTCTGTTTCTTGTTGTAGAGTTGAGTTTCCAATTTGATACTTTGCCTGATGGAGAACCTATTCGTCGTGCTCCTCGTCGCAGACATTCAGATTCTTCTTTCCGTAGACATTCTCCAGAAACGACTCTTTCTCTCACCATACCTCATTCTCCTTCTGAGTCTCTTCTTTCTGCTGAGCCTGTTCTTCGTGCCAGGTCCAGGTCTCCTTCTGTCAGGCATCGTCCTTTTAACGTACTTGGATATAGAATTCAGGAACTTCCATTTATTCGACTTATTCCAAACAAGAATCCAAACCGGATATTCGAACTTCGAAGATACGCTTTTCCTCCTGGTAATAAAATTCAATTCAGAACATATAAGGATATCCGTAATCCTGTGCCACTCGAAGAACAGATTGTTTTATCAACGTTCGATGGTGACGTGATTGGAATATTGGAAAAAGTAAACAGCGAATCGCGTCTTCGTGGACTATTTACTCTTGTCCATACGGGTCTTGGTATGAAGGAGAGGCGGGTGAAAATAAACATGTACAGCGGTGCGGTTGAAGAATTGACCCGACAAGAAATCGCGGAATCTCCAGTAGGCAACCATCACGTAATCGGAAAGAATTATAGAATAGAGCATATATAAACCATAATTGTTCGAACGGCTGATTCGATTAAAAAAAATTTGCCCGCTGTTGTCGCGAATACATCCTCTTTGTACCTCGAACCGGTGTTGCTTATTCAGATAATGCAAAATAAAGTGCAAATTTGATCCTCGCTCATTATTTTATTTCAATACCCTAAGAAATATATGCGAAAAATTCTGTTTGTATGGTAAATGAATTTTCCTTCTAAGGTTTTGTATATATGGAACATTATTTCTCAAGTATGCCCACACAAAAAATAAAAAATGTCTGATTAAGTGCTTATGGGTCTCATAGGGCTGTAGATCTGGATAGGTGCACCAGAGAGTCTACATCGCGAGGTGTGGCTACTCTGGAGAACTGATATTCTCTAGTCAGTGGGACTCTAAACTATGGAGCGATATTTCCAGGGCGTAATGGCAAAGCCTCCTGGAATATCGAGAGTGCGAGTTCTCATGCTCCCAAGCTACGATGTGCTCGCTGTGTCAAGGGCTGAATGGTACCAGGGTTGACAAATCCTTGAACATCAAGGCCTGCTCTTCTCAATAGAGGCGGACTGGCCGGGCTCTCAAAGGAGGTGCCTTAACGGGGACTTTCGGGCACCAGGTCGAATCCCATAGTATGTAGACCCGCCTCCTGCAAGCAGGGCTCTGCAGAGGGTGTTTCTTATTTCTCTAGCTTCTCGTGGGACAATGAAATGAAACACGAAGAACAAAAACAATGGGGGGCCCATTCCGGGACCCTCTGCTAACCCACCGCCAGTGGTGGAAGCTTCTTCGGAGCCAGTCCACCACGAGCGGTGCGAACTTCTGGAGCCTTTGCGGCTCTGGATTACTCACCCAATCTAGGGGCCCTGAATTAGCCTTTTAATGGCTGAGACGGGAATCCCCATGATGCAGATTAATCTGCACCACAGCAAAGGCGCCTCGGCGGTTCTGGCCAGGCGCTTGTCAGTGGTGCAGGCAGGAATCGCCCTAATCCAAGAACCCTGGTTATACAGGGAAAGGATTAGTGGCTTGTCAGGATGTGCTTCCATATATAAGGGGCCACGAGAAAAAGCGCCAAGGGCGTGCATAGCCGTCACGGGTATGCATGCGATCTTGATGCTTAAATTCTGCTCCAGAGATCTCACCGTTATTAAGGCGAGACTTAGGGGAAGTAGCGGAGAAAGACTAGAGGTGTTTATCGCCTCGGCTTATTTCCCAGGCGACGCCGGGGGACCTCCGCCTTCTAGAGAGGTGGAGGCTCTAATTCGGCACTGTCAGGAGAATAAAATCCCTCTGCGTTCGGGATGTGATGCAAACTCTCACCACACGGTGTGGGAAAGTACAAACATCAACGACAGAGGGAGAGATTCAACTGAATGTATAGAAGGCACAGAGCTGGCGATTCTAAATCGAAGAGCAGAAAACCCAGAAATACACTTCGGGACTCGTATAAAAAGGAACTCAAACGGAGGCTTGCGGAATTTACCACAAGCTATGGTATCATTGATGCGTTAGTGCACGCCGCAGATTTTCTGCGAAGGGCTCTGACTACATCATATAAAAACAATTGCCCTACCAGCACAATCAAGTCTAGGAAGGGTGCAGAATAGTGGAATATCCACCTGGAAAGACTCCGTAAAAAGGCAAGAATGTTGTGCAATAGGGTACATCGAACTATAAATTGCCTTCAGACTGGGACATCTATAAGACGGCCCAGTCTGAATACAATA
>CAKNWT010326271.1:3837-30811 GCA_932066315.1 Andricus coriarius | reverse complement strand
CCCCCCCCCCCCCGACTCCCTGATCGCCAGCTGCTGAGCTGGCTTGTGCCCGTCTCCATAGCCCCATTTAGAGGGACCTTTAATCCGTCAACTCCCGAAAGAGCCGAGAGCACAGCCGCCGCCTGCGTATGGCTAGCCAGAGAGGCAGATTGAGAGAAAGTGGTTATGTGACACCCATTCGGGCCCAACACCTCTCTCCCCACCGCCACCACCCATGCCCATTTTGATCCCACGAGCAGCTTATTGAATACAAGGTCCACTGCTGCATAGCCCCGCGTGTAAGGGTAAGACTGATTAGTCGGGGAGGTCGTTAAGTGTCCCTGAGAGGCCGTTAGGACACCTTCGTACCCCTAGATGCCAAAGCGTGACGAACACGGTCACTCTACACCCCTGGCTTAGGCGGGTGGCCAAACTGAGCACACCAACGGAGGTCTGTTTCTTATTCGCTATGCAGGCCGTAGCCAGTATGAGTAAGGTTCTTTCAACCTTCTAATATACTACAATCATACATGCCAGGAGAGCCTGTTTATAGGGATCCTTTCATTTCACCCAGGAGAGCCCGTTTATAGGGATCCTTTCGTACATATCCATAGACATGCAGGCCGAGGTCTGTTTCATCCATTTGTCCCCCACCAACAACAAGGTGTACAGTCCCAAGGGAAGGTCATGCGCATGTAGTGCAATATATTTTTTTACACAATGGTTATTAAACCAGTCTATATCCCTACAGAAAAAAAATCGCCTCAATCTGTCGTACATTGTTCCTCTGAGAAGGTTTTTATGTCTCTCCTGTGAAATTAGGTTCATTGGTTTAGTATTCCCCTATTTAAATGTGAAATGCACTATCTTGAGAAAAGGATAGAATTGATAAAAATCGATGCATTTATTATTTGAGAAACTTCATTACTTTTAAAAGTATATATTTCGCACAATGATGCATTACCATCCGGACTCGGTATCATGGTGATAGTAGTCTGCACAATCTCATCGTTATCTAATTCTTCTTTTAAATCCATGAAGTGATTTTGAAAACATTGTGGGAATTTCTGCATTAAAAAGAACTTAGGTTTATTAAAACCTTACAGACACAAATACAATTCTTGGGATAACATTCTTGGGATCCAAAGATTGATTCAGAGTACACTGGGAATTCCATTTAAGTGCTGCTTCGTGGATGGTCCTCAATGGCCTTCACTTGAATCGAACACAACACTCGCTTGCTCTGAACGCAAATTTGATTAAGAAAGGAGGAGGATCGATTTGGGCGGTTTTTGGCCTAATTTATTTTTGGGTCAAAACATTTGACAAAAATTTTGTTAGTATCTACTAAGAATAATAAGTCGATTCCACCTGCTGTGGAAACTTGTATTTGCTTAATAAAATATACTATCAACTCACTATTAACTACCTCTACTCTTATTTAGCATCCCCCCCCCCCCCTTAATGGGTGTGGAGGGGATGGTTTTACAATTTATTCGTTTACGGGGTATATAAAATCAACATATCTAAGCTTGATCAGCAGAATTGACCAGACTATCCTAGAGTTTTTGGGGTCGCTGATTCCGAATCCGAGATTTGTTAACCTCCGTCATATCTTAAAATAACCTTGAACCTGCTATGCCGGAGGTTAACAAATCTCGGATTCGGAATCAGCGACCCCAAAAACTCTAGTTTACCCTGGTCAATTCTGCTGATCAAGCTTAGGTATGTTGAATTTATATACCCCATAAACGAATAAATAGTAAACCCCCCCCCCTCCACACCCATCAAGGGGGGAGAAAAAAATGCTTAATAAGAGTAGAGGTAGTTAATAGCGAGTTGATAGTGTATTTTATTAAGCAAATACAGGTTTCACAGCGCCGAATCTCTCCAAAAATACTGTTAGCAAATTACGGCATTTTCAGAATTTGAGGGGGTAGAGGGGGTAAGTGCTGGGGTCAGGGTGGTCTGTTTAGGGTGGAATCGACTTATTATTGTTAGCAGATACTAAAAAAATTTTCGTCAAATGTTTTGACCCAACAATAAATTAGATCGAAAACCGCCCAAATCGACCCTCCTCCTTTGGATATACTTCCGAAAAGCGCATACCTCCGATTTATTTGAAATTCCATATGCATATGTATTTTGATACGCTGATTACGAAAATGATAGTGAAAATACGCACAAATTTCATATACATTGGTGAAAAACGTAAAAAAAAAACCCATGACAATCATGGTTTTTGCTTTTATAATAGTAGATAATGAAAATTTACAAAAATGCTTTGAATAAAAGTTGTAGATCTTTTGAAAATACATATTTTACGTGGAATATATTTTTCCTGTACGACTAATAGTTTTTGATAAAATGGACTTAAATAATATGAAAAATTCCTGGAAGACTGAATACGCGTTCTATGGCCAGTCACAGGGGTGCCTTCCCGCCCCCCTACGAGAAGTTGGAAAAGGGGAAGGTATGTGACCTACATTATTTTTGCGACCAGTCACCAGTCAAAAGTTGGAAAGAGGTAATAATGTGACCGCAATTATTTCTGTCGCTATTTACAGTGGTGCCCCCCCCCCCCCACGAGACGTTTGAAAAGGGGAAGGTATTTGACCTATATTATTTTTGCGACCAGTCACCAGTCAGAAGTTGGAAACAGGTAATAATGTGACCGAAATTATTTCTGTTGCTATTTACAGGGGTGCCCCCCACGAGACGTTTGGAAGGGGGTAAGAATGTGGCGTACATTATTTCTGCGAGTAATCACAGGAGTGACTTCCCACGAGACGTTGGGAAAGGGAAAGGTATTTGACCTACATTATTTTTGCGACTCGTCAACAGTCAGAAGTTGGAAAGGGGTAATAACGTGTTCAAAATTATTTCTGTGGTCATTTACAGGGGTGCCTTCCCCTCACGAGACGCTGGAAAGGGATAAGGATGTGAACTACATTATTTCTGAGACTAATCACAAGGGTGAATTCGCACCCCCCACGAGATGTTATAAAAGGGGAAGGTATGTGACATACATTATTTGTGCGAACAGTCACCAAACAAAAGTTGGAAAGGGGTAATAATGTGACCGAAATTATTTCTGTGGCCATTTACAGGGTCCCCATAAGAAGTTGGAAAGGGGAAAGGACGTGACCTACATTATTTCTGTGAACAGTCACAGGGGTGCCTTCCCGCCCCCTCGAGACGTTGAAAAGGGGAAGGTATGTGACCTAAGTTATTTTTATGGCCATTCACTAGGGTGCTTTCCCTCCACGAGACATTGGAAAGGGGTAAGAATGTGACCTACATTATTTCTGCGACTAATCACAGTGGTGACTTCCTGCGCCCACGAGACGCTTGGTAAGTGGATGCTATGTGACCTACATTATTTCTGCGACCAGTCACCAGTCAGAAGTTGGAAATTATTTCTGTGGCTATTTACAGAATATCCTACCCGCCCCCCACGAGAAGTTGGAAAGGCCTAAGGATGTCACCTACATTATTTCTGAGACGAATCACAAGGGTGACTTCCCACCCCCCACGAGACGTTAGAAAAGGGGAAGGTATGTGACCTACATTATTTCTGCGAACAGTCACCAGTCAGAAGTTGGAAAGGGGTAATAATGTGACCGAAATTATTTCTGCGGCCATTTACAGGGTCCCCATGAGAAGTTGGAGAAGGGTAAGGATGTGACCTACATTATTTCTATGAACAGTCACAGGGGTGCCTTCCCGCCCTCCTCACGACGTTGGAAAGGGGAAGGTATGTGACCTAAGTTATTTTTACGGCCAGTCACAAGGGTGCTTTCCCCCCACGAGACATTGGAAAGGGGTAAGAATGTGACATACATCATTTCTGCGACTAATCACAGTGGTGACTTGCCGCCCCCACGAGACTTGTGGCAAGTGGAAGCTATGTGACCTACATTATTTCTGCAACCAGTCATCAGTCAGAAGTTGGAAATCCTTTCTGTGGCTATTTACAGAATGGCCTACCCGCCCCCACTAGACGTTGGAAAGGGGTAAGGATGTGATCTACATTATTTCTGCGACCTGTCACAGGGACGACTTCCCTCCACGAGATATTTGAAAGGGGTAGAGAAGTGACCTACATTCGTTCTGTGACCAGTCACATGTGGTGCCACCCCCCCCACCCCTTCCCCCACACGAGACGTTGGAAAGGTTTAGGGATGTGACCTACATTAATTTGCTGATCATTCACAGGAGTGTCACAAGTTCTATTGCAAGCAATTGTATACTTTATACCAACCCTTTCCTAATTTTCTCGAAAAATATTCGGTTTTCAGAAAAACTTTAAAATATATAAAATGTGTATTTTGAGTAGATTAAAAAATTTTATTATTTACTGAGATAAACGAAAAAAAACATGATTTTCATGTGTTTTCATCATATTTGTGATCAGCGCGTTAAAATACATACGTATACGGAGTTTCAAATTAGTCGGAGGTACGCTCTTTTCGGGAGTACAACCAGCATGTTCCGCTTTATCACAGTCTTCTTCAACATCTAGACCTTCGGTACCTCGTAAAGACACTGTCCAGTGTCCACTCTTTCAGTCTGAATCTCGTAGAAACAGCTTTCAAGCATAACATCAGTGATAATTTGACTACACCTTCTTCTTCTCGTGAAGACACTGCTCAAGCCATCGGCGATAACATTGAAAGTCTTAATCTCTCCGAAAGAGTTTCCAAGGATAATGCCAGATATAATTTAACTGCACCACCTTCCTGTCGACTTTTACCTTCATTATCTCCATGAAATTTTGCCTCAGTTTTCTCCAAAAGATTGTATAGGTGGTGAGTCGCCAACCTTTATTTTTTATAAGAAACTAGGAAATGGTGAGATTGTGCTTAGAGACTGGTTGGTGTGGAGCAGAGCTATGCAGAATTTACAGCAAACTTTCGCAAGCTCAAAAATCTGCCTAGGCAAAAACGCTGATCAAAAGAGTATTGTCTAGCACAAAAGTTGTTATATGCAGTGAAAAGTAGAATAGAGGAAATTAAAATCAAAAAATTTATTAAGTGACTTATAGTTCAGGTCCATAACCTACGAGCGAGAAGTGTGGAAAGAAATCCTAATTCGACTTCTTGATGTAACCTTGTTTCTTGCTAAAAGAGGTGGGGATTTCCGCGGAGATGGTAACAGAATAAAATACCCTTTCAACGATAACTTTCTTGGGAACCTTAAACTTTTAGAAAAATACGACCCACATCATAATAACCACCTAAGAAATTTTCCTAACTCTCAAGAAACCGGAAAAGAGTACAGTTGAATTACTTATCAGCAGATATTCACAACGAGTTTATGGTTTTTTGTGCAATATTCACTGATTGTGGATGCAACTCCAGATTTTGCTTACGTTAAACAAACTGTATTTTAATTTGCTATGTCAATTAACATCAGTGAAGATGGAGGAAGCTATCAAGCCGAAGAGCGTCTATTGGCCTTTCCTGACTGTGTTAAAAAACCGGGGAAGCTACTTCTCAGCTGAGAATGTCAAAACTGAAGACACTTTAAATTCCTTTGGCAGATTTTCAAGGGCAAGGATATGACAACGGCAGCAATATGAAACGTTCCTATGCAGAGGAGTTCTCTCAAAATCGCAAGGGTTCCTTGCAATCACTGCACGGTCAAGTGATAGGTGTTTCTCGCTCGGCGAGACTGCTTTTAGTGCATGGAATGTTTAACTTTCCTAGTATAAGACACACTCGTGCTTAAAATGCATGAAATCTAGCTACGGTAACAAGAAAAAAATCTGTCACAAACGCATGATAGGTATCCTTGTTAGTTTACTTAGATTTTTTTCTCCGTGTACCCTTACATTTTTTGGTGTCGCAACAAAATTTTACACAATATTTAGTTCGAGACCAAAAAAATGGGAAATACTAAAGAAGAAAATAGATTGCTCTCTGCATTCAACCTCACGAACTCGCTGGTCGGCCTGGATTTACTCCGCGAAACTCCTTGCTCCTCATCTTCCTGGAGTAGCAGACGCACTGAATGAGGTATCATTATTGCATCTGCACAAGAATATCGTAGTAATATCAATGGACTTAAAACGTATACACGGACCTTAAATTGTTTACTTATGACATCGATTTAGCTAAAAGTTTTTTAAAAAACTGGCATTGTAAACAAAGTCATTCACGCTCTAGGGGAAACGCTTGACGTCACCTGTAAAAATTTAAAAAACTTAATTGCAGAGCTGCGAATTCTGAGTAATGCAAGGTGGGAGGAAATTCCGAAACGAAGCTGTCATGCTGGCAAGTAACATCGGGTGGCCAAAATCTCTTCAGGGGGAAACCAAAAGAAATTGCAAGCAGAAGAAAATGGCAGACGAGATCAACGAGAAAGAATTTGAAGATAAAAATGTAGCATTTGACGTAAAATTCAAAAGATAAGTGTACTACCCTATCCTAGACCATGTGATCCAGGATGAAACTGTGCGCTTTGAAGCAGTGCACTGACTTTGTAAAAGTTTCTCGGTTCATTGAAAATTACGCGTTTTATCTGAAGATGAAATTGAAAAACAAGCAACTGATCCGCTGAACAAACACCCCGCGGACATTCATTTTTGTTGCAAATTTCGGCAACAAAACTTGATACTGTTCAAGGAATGAATCTTAATATTTTGTTTCCAAATTTGTGCATTGAATCTTTTACAGTGAAGTAAGTTCACTGTTTGATGCATCTACTGTCCGTTCACGATACGAAGGCCCCTCCAAAACAGCTGCACATTTTGGTAATATACCCGCAAGAAAAAAATCGCACAAAAACACAGCTTATACCATGATAAAGCTTAATTTAGTGTGCTTACAGCAAGTCCCCATTTGTTTATGCACAAAAATTGTTTTGGAAAATATCCTTCGCGAAAAGATGAAAACCGTGTTTTTTTCGCGTCACTCTACTCTATCCTTGCTTGACTTTCGATGACGACATCTTTGAACTGAAAAGTGTGCAAAATTTGAAAAGAATTATATAGATGCTTTTATATTTTCACTATACACACGTGAAAACAAAACTGCAATATATTAATAACAATTAACGTAAAATGCATTCGAACATGACTAACCTATTTATCGTAATATATGTAGTAGAGAGTTGTACTTTGTCTTAAACTGCTTAAAAAATCTCAACAAATGCAGTCGAATAATAATTAGGAATGACAATCTTGAAACCTATAAATTAATAACAAATGAACCTGGAAGACCGATGATTGGTAGTGTAGGTGTGAGGAAACAGCGGGATACCATAGCTGAAGGGTCTACTCAATGAAAAAGGGTAGCTACTGCCTGAAAAAAAGTTATAGACCGCCTGAGCTGACCTTCATCTATTGTATCCGGTAGTGATAGTGTCCATAGTATCCTCACACTCACACTATCATTCATCGGCCTTCCAGGATTATTTGTTACTAATACATAGGTTTGAATATTGTGATTCCTAATTGTGATTCGATTGTATTCGTTGCAATTTTCCAAGCATTTTAAGCCAAAATATAACTCTCTGCTACGTATATTACGAGAGATAGCATAGTCATGGTCAAATGCATTTTACGTTAATTGTTATTAACATATTGCCATTTTGATTTCACGTATGTTAAGTCAAAAAATGAATGCGTCTATGTGATTTTTTTTCAAATTTTTCACACAGATCAGATCAAAGATGTCGTCATCGCAAGTCAAGCAAGGACAGAGTGACGCGAAAAAACCACGGTTTTCATCTTTCCGCGAAGGATATTTTCCAAACCAATTTTTGTACATAAAAAAATCGTGAACAGATAGTAGTGGTAGTATCTTTTATAATTTGTGAATATTTCTCTGCCTATGTCCTAATTGGCAACTAGGTATTGGCAATTAAAAATCTGTACTAAAACTCTAGTAGTAAAACTCCAGTAATCTGCAATAAAACTCTGCGTGGTGAAGGGGGCAGAAAAGGGAGCATGATATTATAGATCCCCGGGGCCCGGAACGGCTCTCGGCTGACCTGGGCACTTGACCCTGGTGTACAATTTATCCGATCCTATAAGGCCTCTATTCATAAAATATAACCAGAAATTAAATATTGCCAAATACCGAAATTCATTTTCTACCCAGTTTTTATCCGAAAATTGAAGAAGTTGAATATTGACAAAGACCAAAGTTAATTTCTACCTGGTTCCTACCCGATTTCTACCAGGCAATTCACATTGCTGATAGTCTTCGAGACCGAAGTGTCTTTTAGATTGTTTACGATGATAAACGAATTTTTATATAACTAGAAATGCGATGAACGTTTTTCGTAGCTACGCGCATGTTGCGTTTTGCCCGCTGTGTCTGTTGTGTTGTTTACCTAGTAGGCTAATTAATTAATTTATAACCAGGAAATTTATTTCAACAATTTCATTATGAAATACTAAATATTCGACATTTTGTAAGAAGTAACGCTTGTCCTTGCAAGTATCTGTGAACTATTTAGAAATTGTTTGAACAATTATTATTTATTGAAAATCATGTATTTCTCCTCATAACTCATGGAAATTGAGTATTTTTTATTTAGTACCTACATTTTGCTATAAGGTCCGTTTATCTCTATGCCGCAACGCCAAGGTGACCTTTACGGGAAAACATAAATAGAGTGTTTTCGTCAAAAGTACGACAGGCTTTGAATAGTTAGTTTCTTATGTCTGCGATTCACACATCAGTTCATTTATGTTCAATTTTTTACCCTCGATGCTTTTCATTCAAAATACACTTGAAAAATTCTTCTTTGTTCAATGAAATCCTGCTAAAAAAATATTCATAATTTATTGGAGGCACGTGACCTTTTAGCTGGTGGAAGGGCTTAAGGGTCTCATCAGGCTATAGATCTGGAATAGGTGAACCAGAAGGACTGCATCGCGAGGTCTAGCTGCTTAACAAATTTTTAAACAGCCTGACGTGCCCTCCTAAGTCGAGACGGATGCGTCAGAGTCACAAAGCAGACTCCGATCCACGACCCGACTCCAACCCACGACCAAAGGTGCAGAATTCTAACATCGGTGACAACGATCTCGTTGTTGCGGTGGAAAAACAGACAACGGGGCTCTTCGTAAGGAGAAAAAAACGTAGCGGTGCCCAGAGAAGGAGAGCCTGATTTGCGCGGCTTTTAAACAGCAGCCAAGGCACCTCGCAAGGAGCTATGGCTGCAGAAACATCATCTGGAGCAACTTTTCAGGCTCCTTCTACGGGCAAGAGGTGGAAGGACTCCAAAGACACTCCCCCGAACAGGGAGTCGAAAAAGCAGAGGGCTGTGGAAACACAGGGACACAGAGCCCCACTTTCTCGCAGATGGCTAATAACGCCTTGGTGATAGTTGTCGCTTCGGATTATCCTGAAGCCTGTCTAACTCCCAAGAACCTGGGCAGGCTAAGGGAGGCAATCTCTCAAGATATTGATGCGCTACCTCGTAAGGGGTGCGCCCCAGATTCAACGACGTGTTCATCAGGTTGGGGGCCATCGTAGTGGAGGCGGCAGATATCTGGTAGCGAGACTAGCTAGTGGGAAAAACTCCATCGTTTAAGCTCAAGGAGGGACTATAAATGGAGGTCAAAGGGACGGAGTGTCTCCAAAGGTACCGGAAGGCCACCGTACTGATTTCCGGCACCCCCGAGGATCTGTCGGTCGTTCTTGGGCACCTGGGCTTCATAGGGGGACCAGATGGCTGAGATGTGAATCTCCATGATGCAGATTAATTTGCACCACAGAATAGGCGTCTCGGCGGTTTTAACCAGACGTATGCCATTGTTGCATATAGTGGTTGCCCTAATCCAAGAACATATGCAAGGAGTCACGCGAAAACGCACCAAGGACATGCATAGCCGTCAAGGGGATGGATGCGATTTTGGTTCCTAAGATCTGCTCCAGGGACCTCACCATTTTCAAGGTGAAACTCAGAGACAGAATCGGAGAAAGACTAGAGGCATGTATCGCCTCGGCTTATTTCCCTAGCGTTGTTGAGGGGCACCCACCTCCTAGAAAGATGTAGACTCTAATTCAGACTGACAAGAGATTTAATTGAATACCTAGCGGGTACTGGGCTGGAAATTCTAAATCGTGATTAAACTCCCACAGTCCGAGTTAAAAACTGGGGTGAGGTTCTCGATTAGACTCTATGCTCGAAAGGACTGAGGAGCAGGATAGTGGGCTGGAAAGTCTCCGATGAGGAATCTCTCTCGAACCACAAATATCTCTTTCTCCGGTTCGCCCTAGGAAAACTGGCAGTTTTAAAGATCAGAAACCCCAGACCACTTTAGGACTCACACAAAGAGAAACACAAAGGCAGGCTTGTGGAAATCCCCACAAACTACGGTACCATAGATGAGTTAGAGCACGACGCGGATTTTCTGTGAAGGGCTCTGATTACATCACATTAGAACAATTGCCCTCAAAGTACAATTAAGTCTAGGAAAGGAGGAGAATCGTGTGACGCACACGTGGACAACTCTGTAAAAAGACTAGAGCGTTGCAAAACAGGGCAAACAGAACTAAATTGTCTTCACACTGGGACGTCTTTAACATGACTCAGTATGAATACAACAAAAACATAAGAATATACTAACAGGAAGATTGGAGTGGCTTTTACGAGGAATCAAAGAACATTCCGCACACTGCGAGGTTCTACAAGAGCTTGGCTAATAAATGGAAGATCGCCTCGGGCTCATAAGGCTCGATGATGGTGAGTTTGCCGAAGACGATAAAGCATCGCTGAATCACCTGATGGAATTCTACTTCCCAGATTTTCAGCGAACTCCAACCGACCACGAGGAGGAAGGCTGGAGCCAAGAGAGGGATAAGGCGGACTGGCATTTCGAAGCCAAGGCCGTTGGGTCCTTCTGCCCCTTTGAATCATCAAAGGTAGATGGCGTCTATCCAATACTCTTACAAAAGGGCATGGATTTTGTCGTCCCCCACTGACGAAACTATTTAGTGCAAGCATTTCCCTAAAACACGTGCCATCGGCATGAAAGGACGGCAGAATGGCCTTTATTCCCAATCCTCAGAAGGAGAGGTACGCTGCTGCTAAAGATTTGCCGCCGATCAGTTTAGCGTCCTTTATCCTAAAGACGCTAGAGAAGTTGGTCGAGAGATACTATATATCAGAGATACTATAGATAACTATATATAAGATACTATATATAATACTAGATACTATATATAACTATATATAGATACTATATATAACAGAGTTAGGGATGAGGTTCTTCTAGCCTCCTCGCTGCACAGAGGGCAGCACGCCTTTCGGGCAGGCTGCTCTATAGTAACTGCGCTCCATGACACCGTGGCAAAATTGGAGCATCAGCCGAAACGGGTAGGGTATGCTGTGGGCACTTTCTTGAGCATAAATAGTGCCTTCAGCAATACCCCTCCTGAAGTTATATGTCCAGAGGCTCCAAGGCGTGGCTTGCCAGACCAGCTAGTAAGCTAGATAGAAAGCATCCCTGCTTAAAACACCGGTCTCAATTTAAATTTCTGGAACGTACACGGATCCTAACAGGGTTTTATCCGGGAAATGGCAACAGGAAATGTTGTGAAGATATTCTAACCGGTTCTAACGGGTTTTTATCCTGCAAATGGAATCAGAAACTAAATATTGGCAAACACTGAAATTAGTTATTAACATTTCTACACGGCACTCGATACTGGAAACTTTCTAACTGATGCTAACCGGTTTCTATCCGGCAAATTAGAATCTGATATTAAATATTGGTGAACGCCGAAATTCATTTCTTACTCGTTCCTAACCGATTCCGACACGGCACTCGACACAGGAAACGTTTTAACCGATCCTAACTGGTTTCTATCCGACAAACAGAACCAGTAATTAAACATTGGCAAGGACCAAATTTCGTTTCTAACTGGTTCCTAAAGGATTCCTACACGATACTCAACACAGGAAACATTCTAACCGGTCCTAATCGATTTCTATCCCGAAAAAGGAACCTGAAATTAAATATTGGCAAAGACCGAAATTCATTTCTAACTGGTTTCTAACCGATCCCTACACGGCACTCGATACTGGAAACTTTCTAACTGGTCCTAACCGGTTTCTATCTGGAAAATTAGAACCAGATATTAAATATTGGCAAACACCGAAATTCGTTTCGAACCGATTGCTAACCGATTCCTACACGGCACTCGACACAGGAAACGTTCTAACCAGTTTCTCTCCGGCAATTTGAAACCTGAAATTGAAAATTCGGTCCGACACTGGTCGCTTCTCATAAGCGGTAAGATATTTCTTGATTAGTATATAAGGACCATTTCGACCGATACCCTCAGCGTGCGATATTCTGCGTTAGGGAAGTGCGTTGCGTGCATTATATTTAAATGTTAAATTAGGTTATTGAATTATATTTGTGTGCCTTACAATAAGTTAAGAATATGTCTCTCGTGTGTCCTCCGTCCTTCCTTTTTTCTGACATACAAAGTAGGCTAAATATAGAAGACCCTCTATTAATCGGAATGTTTTTTCGCGTTAGAAACGACGGCGCGGTGATGTAGAAATTACTTCATAAAAGAAATTAAGTATGCGTAAGTATACTAAAATTACAAAGTGTACTGAATTTAGTAAACATATAGGAAATTTTAAATGCCCGTGCATACTATGATACCAGGTTTTCTCACCAGAATGCTAATTCCACGAATTAGTATTCTCATGGGAACAGGAATCTGTCTTCTTTTCTTCAGAATTGCCGTTTCGACGATGCTTGACGTTTAAAATGGTTCGCGCCAGTGTCACTGGTACCTTGCTCCTCCACACGCAGCGCTACAAGCGCACCAAGGGAGCGAGGTCCGTCGACCAGTTTAGTCACTGCCAGCGTTAGATCAGTTCAAGACGAGTCGTCGCCCAGCGATCGACAGCAAAAGCGCCGCCTCCAGTCACCAACCGTGACCCCGCGCAGTCAGTTTGTAACCAGTAGCCGTTCAGAGAGAATAGAATAGCCGAGAACCTTTCTTTGGTTACTGTGATGGGCATTATCAACGATCCCGCTTCATAAAATTCCGCCAGTATGGACGGTTTAATCCAATTAAATATACCTTGAGTGTAGTGTTCAGTGAAAACAAAACAAATAAAATCAGTGGATTAAAAACTCACGTGAATAGACTATTTCCCACACCCAACTCTACGTTCCTAGGACCCACTACCCAGTAGAAAACAGGACCATGGAAGTTGGACCGGTTGGAAAGGGGACACGTACCCCTTAAGTAAGTGTCATATAAACCATTCGGGAAAAATCGGTAATTTACCTACTTAAACATTTAGATCCCCTCCTCACGGAAGGATCTATGTCATTGGAGAAGTACCTCATGATTTCATTTTAACTTCGCCCTTGGTCACTTCTTCACAAAAGGATCTATATCCCCGTAACATCATATCATTATTTACTTCACTCTAGGTCACTTCCTCACGGAAGGATCTATGTCCTTGAAAAGGTACCTTATAATTTCATTGTAACCTCGCCCTAGGTCACTTACTCACGGAAGGATCTATATCCCCATAAGATTAATATTTCATTATAACTACGCCCTAGGTCACATTCTCACGGAAGGATCTATGTCTTTGAAGAAGTAGCATAGAAATTCATTTTAACTTCGCCCTAGGTCACATCCTCACGAAAGGATCTATATACCCCTTCAGTGGGTGTCATATAAACCATTCGGGCAAAATCGGTAATTTACCGAATTAAACATTTAGGTCCCCACTCTCCTTTATTTTCAATATTATTTGAATGTGCATATTAACCTCGCCCTAGGTCACTTACTCACGGAAGGATCTAATTCTTTGAACAAGTACCTTATAAATTCATTTTAACTTCGCGCTAGGTCACTTCCTCACCAAAGGATCTATGTCCTTGAAAAGGTACCTTATAATTTCATTGTAACTTCGCCCTAGGTCACTTCCTCACGGAAGAATATATATCCCCATAACATTATTATTTCATTATAACTGCGCCCTAGGTCACTTTCTCACGGAAGGACCTATGTCTTTGAACAAGTACCTTATAAATTAATTTTTACTTCGCCCTAGGTCACTTCCTCACGGAAGGATCTATATCCCCATAACTTTATTATTTCATTATAACTGCACTCTAGGTCACTTCCGCACGGAAAGATCTATGTCATTGGAGAAGTACCTTAGAAATTCGTTTTATCCTCGTCCTAGGTCACTTCCTCACGGAAGGATCTATATCCGCGTAACATTATATTATTATTAACTTCGCCCTTGGTCACTTCCTCACAGAAGGATCTATGTCCTTGGGAACAAGTACCTTATGATTTTATTTTAACTTCGCCTTAGGTCACTTCCTCGCGGAAGGATCTATATCCCCGTAACGTTATATTTTTATTAACTTCGCCCTAGGTCATTTCCTCACGGAAGGATCTATATCCTTAAAAAAGACGAAACCCTTTAATAGTTATAAAATTTACACTAAACGGGATAAAAATGGCCTAAAGGAAACCAACTCAAGTTTTTCCGCTAGAGGGACCTCAGTCCAACCGGAAAAGTACTGGAAAAAGAAAAGCCAACACAAGCGTTGGACTGATCGTCACTACCGCGCTGTAGAAGAGTAACGGGCGCATCCAGAGAGGTATGGCTCCTCTCTCGTTGCAACCGAACCACCCGACGCGACTTTGTCGATAACCGCATTGAGCCACCTAGGCCCAACTCCATTAGAGGACGGCATAAGTGAGCTTGGGGCCACCGTTCCTAAAAATCCACCACTGGACCAGCCTAATGCAGCCCCTCCCCTTCCGGACCAAGGAAGAAGCAATAAGCGAGCTTGGGGCATTCGTTCCTGAAAATTCACCACTGGATCAGCCCGATGTAGTCATTCCCCTCCCGGACCAGGAAGAAGCAATAAGCGAGCTTGGGACCACCGTTCCTGAAAATCCACCACTGGCCCAGCCGGGTGGAAACTCTCCTCCCCCGGATAATGAAGATCGGGACATCCTAGCTCTAAGGGCCTCGCCTATCGAACCGTCCATAGAAGTAGACCAGGACATGTCACTCGAAAGCGGGCCGCCCGTGGTTGACCACCCTTCCACTCCCCACGTAAGGGGCCAACGATTCTTGTACCGCGACTATCGTAAACTCCAGAAAGCCCTAGTCTCAGGTTCAGCCAGCCCCCGGAAGCCTGTTATAGAACGCTTGAGGGAAGCCTGGCAGAACGCTCACCTTGAGACCCGCTTAGACGATCCAGCCCAACAGATACGCCCTCGCCCACCCCCACGGCATTCTCCTAGGAGGGCCACTACAGGAAAGAGAGCTTGTCCCTATACAAAACGAGGCCAGAGGAGACGACGTCTACTTTCTTCCACTGAGTGATCGCCCCACAAACGGCATATCCTGACTCATGTCTACGGTGGCCCGTCAAGATCCACTACCACAGCTAACACCTACTCTCCTCGAGTTCGGAGCCCCCGTGAAGATCGGCGCAGTCAAAAACAACTAAGTTCCATAGTCGTGCCGCCTCCAGTAACTCATCAGGCACGTCGCCACCTTTTTAAGGAAGGATAGGATGGGAAGAAGATTGTTTTGAGGTCTAGGTTACCTGCTGTAAGCTCCTGTTGCGTGTTTTTTTTTGTCTTTTTTAAAAGAATATAGTCAATGGAGAAGATAATGAAAACCCTCCCGGTTATTTAATTGTAACCCAGCTGCTACGTCCTTCATTTTCTTAGCATAGTACTTGTCCCTATTCGTGTTGGGTCGTGTCAACTAAAATTGCAAACATTTCTAACAGTATAAGGATAGTGGTTCAGAGCTTACATGGCACAACCACTTGAACTATCATATGCACAAAATGGGGTTGAATCCGACAACAGAGTGCAGGAAGTGCAGCAGAGATGATGAAACATGCCGGCATGTCTTATTCCAGTGCCCAGCATTAGCTAGGCTCCTGCTACAAACCCTTGTGACGACCTTGTGTGACTTATGGAACCTGAGGAAATTTTGGGGCTCGCCGCCCGTCTATGATCTTAACTTAACCAGGGTGTATTTCCGCCTTTCCTATAATAGTTACAAGTGAGTAAATTATTGTGTAAACAATACAAATATAATATTTTAACAAATAATAATTGTTTTAAAAACTTAAAATTAGTTTAAACATACTCGGCGCATGCATGTTTAAAGTGAGATACTTAAGGAAATGGAATTGATAAAGAAAATTGAAGGAAATTTATTCAGAATATATTTAATGTTATCGAAATACAGAAGATCAGTTGAAAAATTGTCAATTTAATATTTTAAAACCAAAAGAATGTCGTATATAACTCAGTAGTTTTTTGCGTGCGGTTAGTTAGGTTTAGTTAGGCTTTGAATTCTCAGCGAGTGCGATTTTTAAAAGCGTTTAAGCGAGCGACTATACACCGAGAAACCTTTTGATGGATATGATTTTCACGTTCAAACGACTGGCATATTTAACGCACTTAAACTTAAATGATATAAAATGCCACTATAAAAAATAATAACATTCTGCGTTTACTAAGCCCACGTTCAAGGCAGTACATATATAAACTTTATACAAAGATTTAGAAAAATTGAAAATAGACTGTAAGTTAAAATCGTAAAATCAAATTTTTTAACTAAAATTGTTTAATTTTAAAACATTTCACGTAATTTAGGACAGCAGATAGGAATCATATGAGAACCGAGTAGACGTATTTTGTGGACCCAATTACAAACTAGGTACAGATCGGGTACAAATATTACATTATGCCGGATAAAACCCGGTTGGGTCTTACTCATAATTGGAGGACAAAAATCGGGTAAATGCATTAGTAATATTTACCTCTCTCACTGTGGTATACTTTTTTCCTTCACTCGATTCTTTCTAACGATTAGTCATAATTTTTCGTACAGTGAATTTCAGAATCTCATATTGTACCTACGAAAGTTTGAAAAGATTGTTTTAGTCTTTCGAATTCATTACGTTCATGTGGTCTTAAAACTGCTTGTTTACTTTGATATACTGAATATTTAATATTCACACTTGTTATGCTAAATAGTGCAACACTTCTTTCACTTATTGTAAGGAAAATATTAAATTCGCCAGTTGAAAACTACTGTATCAATTTTTGAAACGCATGACTTTTTTCCGAGTTTTGATATTGTAGAATACTAAAGTTTCAAACGTTTTTATCATTTATTCAAATGGAAAGTCTATCAGTGCGTAAAATTTAGCTTTGACGCATTAGATTCCTTTCTTTCCTGACGTTCACATAGTTAGAAATAGTCAGGCTCGTCACCCTTGTCAGGAATGGTCAGGATGATCAGAAATTGTCAGAACTTCTGACAATTTGTGGCGGTTCTCGACACTTTTTAGTAGGTTATATCATTATTATTGTTATAAATTCTAGTAGCAGTAGTAGTTAGTAGCCGTTCTTACCTTCCCTCTCTCGGTGGTAACCATCAATATTGAGCAGAACGCATGTTCTGACTCCTTTTTCAAAATTAACTGTTTTTTAATTCTATTTGGTTAAATAATTTTCAATGTGTCCTTCAGTTATTATTGATGAACCTCGCTTTTCCTTAATTTTTATATTTCGTTTGATACTTTTTCTTTCTCTACGTTACATATTTAAATATTTACAATTATTAACGTTATACACAGAACGTTTGCAGATAATACAGTTGTTATGACAGAGTCAATCGAAGACTTGCAAAGAATCTTCAGCAGACTAAATACTAGTATGAAGAACATGGGCCGTAAAATTGACGTGAATAAACCAAAAATTATGGTATTTGAAGGAAAGGGTGAGAAAACAGTATGCAACATTGCCCCAAACGATGACAATATAGAACAAGTTGATAATTACGTATATCTTGGTAGTCTGTTTACTGATGACGGAAATATAGATGGAGAGACAGATAGGCGTATAAAAGAGGGCAAGAAGGTTATCGGCAGGGTAGGACCCACTGTCAGAAGTAAAAATATATCAGATAAAGCTAAAATGGCGATACATTATTCTATATTTACAACCACTGTGGTGTACGGTAGCGAGACCTAGACATACCAAGAAAAGGATTAGAGTAAAATTAACGTGATTGGCATGCAATGCCTGCGCATTGTGTGCGGTAAAACGCTAATGGAAAAAGTCAGTAACGAGAGAATCCTCCAAGAATGTGGTGCAGAGAAGGCAGTTTTTGACAAGTGTGAAAGAAATTTGTTAAGATGATTTATAGGGATGTTGAGAGAATGAAAGATGAACGGTTGATAAAACAAGTATATCGAGGTAAGGTAAATGGTAGCGTACCCAGAGGCAGACAAAGGAAAGAGTGGATAGAATTTGTGAATGAGACCCTAATTCGCAAAGATATAAGAATCCATAGAAATAGAAGAGCTTGCATGAAGAAATGCATGCTAGAGAGATTGATCAGCGAACTGGGTCGGAGCAGTGTTGCGGAACGAACATGTTATTTAAATACACAACTCGAGAATTTTAGACTAATCTAAAAATCTATGCTCCCCCCCCCCCGCCCTTATAATACCTTGTACAATTCCCTTTATCACGTTCCTCATATGCGTCCGTGACTGATGCTAAATAATAATAATAACTTGAGAAGATAATCTGAGAATATGGTTTCTTTGAACTACTATATGGGTAATTCTCCACATAAAGGTCACTTTTGCTTCCCCGTGTAATATCTTTGTGAATATTTATTGAATTGCTTAATAATTTTGTAAAATTAATTGTTTTAATAACACGGACAGAAAGCATAAGACCAACCCAGATTTTTCTACCTGAAAAATATATTAAACAAGCATTAAATACTTGAAAAAATGCCCTTTCCTTGTTCTCCACCTACAAATTGCTAAGTTTGCGAAGGATTTTCGAAACCAAGGGTAATAAAATATAATTTTGCACTTGTACCTCTAAAAAGTATGTCTCAAAAACTATTATTCTTGCATATCGATTTTCATTTTGTCGCACTTGAAGATAAGAAAATTTTGAGTTGAAAAGTTTCCCCCTAATTTTTTTCCTGAAACGTGTAATGCCAATATGATGAGTTTTTGACGATTTTTTTTGTTATTTTGATCAGTATCAATGAAATTCTTCAATAAATAAGTCAAAGTAACACATCTGTGTATGAATCAATGGTAAAATTTAAAAGATTTACCTTTAAACTAACATAAAACGTGTTAAACCTCCAAAGGACTTTTTAATTTATTCTTTTGAATAAGCACAATCAATGTTTTATTGTTTTTTGACATTACACGTCCTGTAATCACACGTCTCAGAATTGAAACTCAGGGATGAAACGCAAATAGGTTAACCATGTGCCTCATGATTTTTTATTGAACAAAGCATCCTATTAACATTATTCTATTCTAAAATACTTGAGATTGTTAAGGAATGAAATATCTAATGCATTTTGTCATGAAGAAGTTCGAAGGTAATGATTAATAATAATTTAGGGTCTCGCTCCATGAGCTGTGACCCGGGCCTGAGGTGTCAGTTTCAAATACGTGTATTTCAGTGTATTTGTGTGATGGAGTCTGTTTTAATTAATTCATTATGTCATTAGAGAGAAGAAAATATATTACTTAAATGTAGTTTGAGCGATTTTTAAAACCTCGAACAAATTATAACCTTCAAAATGCGTTTTTTCTTCTTAGAACTGATTTTATTTCAAATCTGACATTTTATAGGTCAAGTTTATAAGACCAATGTAATTTACTTTGATATTTTTAGTTTTCATTCATTTTATTCTTCTGCTCCTTCTATAAAATAATGTTAGAACATTCGAATTTTTTTAAAATGTTTACAGTACTTCATTTTATAGGTTATGTGTGTTTTGAAAAAGTAATATTGATGTAAATTTAGTATGATTTAAATAAATGAAAAAAGGACAAAAACGTTAGCAAAGAAATAAAGAGACGTATGAAAAAATAAGTCCGTGTTTAAGAGACGTATTCCTCCATTGTAAGCCTTATTAAAGTAAAAAAACGTACTGTCATATGCGAGTATACGTGAAAATATAAGTTATGTTTAGGGAGAGTCTATAATTTTGATAAATTATAGTGTTTTTTAACCAAAAATTTATTAATAATTATGAAAAACTTTCTTGAATCTTAGAGTACTAGGGAGTTCATTCGTCCAGCGAATAACATTTGCATGCAGTAACCCAAAATACGGAAGGACAACCATTCGTGTAAAAACATTTTTTTTTCATTTTTAATCCAATATATTGGATAAACTATTTTGAGTTGAAAAATTCTACTATTATATTTGGATTCAACGACCTAAAGACTTTGGGATGACCATTTTTATAAACTGGTGACTGTTTTGAAAATTTTGATCCGTAACATTGGATCAGCCATCTTGAATTTTGAACTTCTGCTATAAAATTCGAAATCAGTGAACCGAAAAACTTTAGAATACTCATTTCTATAGAAATTGGTCCATGAATCCAAATTCTAAAGGAAAACCGATAACTCTGTCAAAAATTGTTAAAAAAAATGGAAAAAAATATGTTTAAGCTCAAATATTTTAATTATTGCTTATTGTACCACCAATGAATAGGCGTGATACAAAAAAAACCTATTTCAGAATTTTTTTGCAAAAACAGTTGCTTCTATCAAACGTGACCTTAACACAGAGAATCACCCATATACCAACTTCTTTAATTTCACTAAGGACTTGTTTTTGACTAATTTGGATTATTGTTTTCTGATGAGAGCATTTATCTCTCGAAACGCCGATTCTTGTTTTTTACTATAAAGGATCTTTTTAACATCATTGATTTATATTCTGGTCTAAAGTATTTCTTTTTTACACTTTTTATCATTTTAAGCTGTACAGTAACTCAAGATTACCACCAACCGGCATTGAAACCCCGACAACAGAGGCTGATGAATTGAAGGGGACGAAATTGGGCACGATTTACGGACCGAGCCAACAGCTGACTTGCCTCCCCCTCCCTCCTGGTAGAAATTTCTGATAGAAAGTTCTTAGAAATAATGGTGAGATTCATGGGAATAATGATAAGTCTTATCACCTTCCCCGCCCTGAGATATAGTGGTGATCTAATAGAATAGATTGTCATTTCCCAACTAATCTATCAAACTTCTTGGATCTTGCAGATAAAATCCTAGCTAGATATTTTAGGGCAATGTTGATTGAGAAATATTTGTGTGCCTCATTTTATCCGTAATTCATTTGTTTTTTAATCTTACGATTGTTATTTTTTCAATCGATCTTCTATATTTCTGTAATAAAAAATATATCCTCAATAAACTTCTTTCAATTTTGTTTTTGAATCACCTTTCCTTGAAAGGCTTATTTTAAACTGACATGAAACGAGTATATTTTAACTAATTTTAAATTCTTTGAAAAATTATTACTTGTTTGAATATTTGTATTTTTATCATGTCTCATTTTCTGGCATTAATAGCACAGTTAATCAATGTTATAATATATAACATTATGAAGTTTAATAAATTTAATCCCATAATTTTATATAATCCCTGTCTACCGGCGTCGTAATGGAAGCAAAGAATCGATATAGTACGGCGGTTAGTCAAACCTACCTTGCATTTTATTCTAGAGTATTCGAACTAGGCACATTTGTATTAAATACCCCCAGCTTACTTTTAAGAAGTGGAAGCAAGGTTGCGACCCCAGAAGAGCAGCAGTATAGTGGGTTGCCCACCTAACAGGGGTAATTCTCGAAAACTTAACAAATCCTCCGTTTCGGTGACTTCTATAGGCCGGGATCGGTCCCCCACTTGACATTAAGTAGTTTAAGGCATATGACGACCATGGCGATGGGTTGTGGAAGCGGGTTACCTGCCTTTCAGGTGCACACACAGAAAATACGGAATTTTTTGATGAAACTTCACTCTACTTCACCTCTGTCTTACGAAGACTGTTATAATTCACCACTAAAGTTGTTGCTCTTTGGTAAACAACTATTAAGAAAAGGTCTATTCACTAACTGTAAGTCGGGAAGTCAAAGATAGCGTAATTTTAGTTCAAGATTATTATTATTATTATACCATTAAGCTGTTTCCCTTTTGGGTTAGGCGTGAATTGCTCGGTTGGAAAGTAGTGGTGTGAGAATGGGTATATAGGTATAGGGTAGATAGGTATATAGGAGTAAGGTATAGATATTTTAGATTGATCTAGAGCGCTCGTGTTACTTATTTAAATAACACGTTCACTCCGCAAAATTGCTCCGACCCAGGTTGCTGATCAATCTCTCTAGCGATCACCCCACGTTGAGTGTATCACAAAATTGTTATGTGTGGCTCCCCACTTGGGCCCATTAGTACCCAAGGTCTTTGTTTCAGGCATCATTCACTCTACTCATATTCTTTTTATAAACTATTTTTCGCCAAACTTTTCTGTCCTGGCATACTTCACTAGCTTCCTCCAGCTCCGTGCGTTTTTTTATGCAAGTGCTCCTGATTTTATGGCTTCTTATGTGTCTTCGGGTAAGTGTCTCATTCACAGACTCTATCCATGCTTTCAGCGGTCTACCTCTAGGCATTTTGCCATTTACTTTACCTTTATACACCTGTTTGGTCAGTCGCTCATTTTTCATTCTTTCAAGATGTCCGAACCACCTTAACTGATTTCTTTCCCATATATTTACTAGTGGCTCCCCTGTACCACATTCTTTGAGGATCATCTCGTTTCGGACTTTGTCCATCAGTGTTTTCCCGCATATTATGCGCAGAGCTTTCATACCGATAGCGTTAAGTTTACTCATTTCCTTTTCTTGACATGTCCATGTCTCGCTACCGTATAGTATAGGCGGTACAATTAAAGTTTTATATAGGTCATTTTAGTTTCTTTTGATTTTTTTTATCTCTGAGAATGGACCCTGCTAAACCGATAGCCTTCTTACCCTCATTAATGTGCCTATCTAACTCCCCATCTATTTTTCCGTCGCTAGTGAATAGGCTACCTAGATATACGTATTTGTCAACTTGCTCTAATCTCTCATCATTCAGGACAATGTTGCACACTGTTTTCTCACCTTTTCCTTCAAACACCATAACCTTTGTTTTATTTACATTAATTTTGAGGCCCATGCTGTTCATGCTTGTATTAAGTTTGTTCAGCATTCTTTGCAAGTCTTCGATTGACTCTGCCATAACAATCTTGTCATCTGCAAAAGCCAAACCACGCACCTTCACCGTTTCGAGATCTACACCTTCTTCGTCGAAGAGGGCCATTCGTAGACACTTGTCCATAAATATGATACATAGCCATGAGGACATCACGCATCCTTGTCTAACACCCTGAAAAATATCGAACCATTCACTCAGTTTCCCATTAACCCTTACACTCGCTTTACTGCCTGCATATATTGTTTGTATTGCTTGTAGGAGCCATCCATGGACTCTTAATCTTTTTTCTGTGATCTGTCTTAAGCTGAATATCTGATCTATGCATGACCTTTCTGGCATAAATCCACTTTGGACTTCCCATATCTTTTCTTCTGTAATTTCCATTACCCTACGAATAAGTATTTTTGAGTATACTTTACTTACGGTACTTAGTAAGCTAATGCCTCTGTAATTATTGCAGTTGTTCTTATCTCCCTTTCTTTTGTATATTGGTACAATAATCGCTTTTCTCCAATCGTCTGGAACTTGTCTTGTCTCGATGCATAAATTGATCAATTCGCACACCCTGTGAGGTATGTACTCGCCACCGTATTTAAGCATTTCAACATTAATACTATCTACACCAGCAGCCTTACCATTTTTTAAGTTCTTAATTATATCTATAACCTCAGTCACGCTGACATTTTCAATTGGGTTTTCTAATCTATTATTTTCTATCTCGCAGCTCTGTTGTCCTATATCTTCACCTCCTAATAATTCTTTAAAAGAGTCTTTTAAAGCCTTTACTATCCCGTCTGTATCATATAGCATTTCACCTTTGTTGTTTCTCATGCTCACAAACTCTGTATTTTTATTTTTGCTTATCTGTTTGAATATTATTTTCATGGTTCCTTGGAAGTCGTTTTCTAATTTCTTCTCTTCTTCTCTTCTCATTCCATCTATGCTTTCCTTGACTAGTCGTTTAACTTTCTTATTTTTTTGTCTGTAATCATTTTTAAGTCTACTTCTCTCCTCATCGTTGGGCTGCCTTAATTTCATAATTTCACCACGCATCACCAGATTTTCTTCCTACTACCGTCGTACCACATACTTCAATCGCTGTAAGATTAATTTATTTATATAGCTAAAGAGAAAATAATGTCATAAATTTACGAAAATACAAAACTGGAGCATGGCCATAATCTTAATTGTTTTACGATATACACCAGCTCCCGCCTTCTCCTACTTTCAGGAGCTATCTGTAATCTAGTCGTCCCCATAGTGGGCAGGTATACTTTGCCGCTAACCCTAATCGTCCTTCGTGGATAGGCTAATACGATACTTCTTGTCAAAGAGATAGCGAGTGGGTGTTTTGTCTTTGACCATGCTCATATTTAATCTCCAGGCCGCCTTCGCAGCCACGGCCCGGATGATGAGATGGAGGGGCTCCGACCCTGTTAGTGCCCCAAATGCCATTGTGCGTGTATATTTCGAGGTACTAGTGACGCTTCTTAGAATCAGTGCCCTCATTCTTTCCAGTCGCGACTTCATAGTGGACAGTTCGATCCTGCTCCACCAGACCACCGCCGCAAAGGTTAGCCTGGGTCGCAGGATCGCTATGTAGATCCACATAAATGTCACCGGCTTTAAGCCCCAGCTTTACCCTATGGCTCTCCTACAGAGCCATAGATTTGCTACTAACATTTTTCACTTGTTTTCCAGGTGCTCGTTCCATGACAGCTTCTTATCCAGGATGACTCCTAGATATTTAGCTCGTTCTTTGATTTCCAGTTGTTGTCCTACCAATTTCAGTGTACTCGTGGTTCCCCACTTATACCGTCTGGTGAATACAACCGCATCTGTCTTACTCGGATTGACTGATAATCTAGACGTCTTGCACCAAGAATCCACTATCCCCAGCGCTTGCTGCATTACTCCGAAGAGCTCATCCAGATGCTGGACGCGCACGATAACCAGTATATCATCTGCGTATCCTATAACGTTGTAGCCCTGACTCGTGAGCAGATGAAGCAGTTCATCCACTACAAAGTACCATAGCAGGGGCAATAAAACGCCTCCCTGTGGTCATCCCGAGTCAAAGGTATGACATGAAGCGGTATCACCCTATTCACATCCTCTTCTATTTTCATTTTCTTTCCCTCGGATCATCATATTTTATGAGAGTCTAAATCATAAATAAGTATAAACCAGACTGAGAGACAAAGGTCTAGGAAAATGGGTCCAGCACGAAAGTCGGCACTGAACTGTCAAGAAAAAACTGGAAACCAACCAGACGACCGAGCGAGCCACACCACCAACACCACTACCGCTGCATACCAGCGGTCGAGAGGTTCGAGCGACAGACCCTAATGAAAGTGACCGCGACGAACATTAACGGCAAGGACAAACTCCCCAGAACCATAATCCTTTTTAGGAATAGTAAACATGCCCCACTTAGAAAACTCATTTTAGATTTTGACAGTAAAAAATAAGATAGACTTACAAAATTATGAATATCCCGTCCGCCTCGTTCTTTTAAAGAAATAAATTAAAGTGAAGTGGATGGTCAAATGAGAAATCTAAAACAGAATAAGGAGTAATAGTTCGGATAGAAACCGGATAGGACCGGGTAGATTGTTCAAGCGTGTCGAGTGCCTTGTTGGAATCGGATAGAAATTGAGTAGGACCGGGTAGAATGTTCACTTCAGTCTTGAAGACTATTAGTAGTGTCAAAGGTCTGGTAGTAATCTGGTAGAAACCAGGTAGAAATGAAATTCGGTCTTTGCCAATATTTAATTTTTTCTTCAATTTTCGGATAGAAATCAGGTAGAGAAGAATTTCTGTATTTGCCAATATTTATTTTCTGGTTATAATTTTCAAGTAGAGACCATGTAGGATAGGGCAAATTGTACGTCAGTGTCAAGTTCCTTATGGGAATCAAGTAGGAACCACTGATATATACTGAAGGCGCAGGAGCCACCATTTTTTTATGGATATTTTGGTACGGGACCACTCGGGACAGTTCCGGATATGTGGGTGATTCAAATCTCATAAAAATAAAATTTAATTAAAAGTAATTACATTAATAAAAATAATCGAAGAGTACAAAAAAAGGAATGCTGATGGGACTTGAAATTGGTGGAATGCTCATTTTGTAAACACATGGTTTAGAATTTTTTTCTGTGGAAAGGTACAATAAAACATTGAAGTTTTTACGAGGGAACAATATAATAATTGTAATGTCCTAAAAATCTGTATATATTAGAATTGTGAAACACTTATTGGAACCTTTTAGGGCTAAAAATTTGTACAAAATAATTTTTCTGCAGATAAAGAAAGTGGTGTGAAATTGTAACTAATGGATATTATAATTACAAAATTAATGTAAATTATAATATAAAAATCATTATGAAGGTTCTTCATGAGTTTTCATACTTCATATAGTAGTAGTAGTGCTTTATTTGTTTGAGAATCATTCGATTCGTACAAATGAGTTACAGTCAAATTCTAAAACTGTTATTCTAATAAATAAAAACAAAAACTCAAATTAAAGGTTGCTGGTAAACATTACCCGAGAGGAGGTAAACCGTGCTTACAACAAATTTCTCATTCATGAAAGTTACTAACAAACATAATAATTTTTTTGATAGAATTATTTTCTGGGTTATCAAGAATATTCAGCCAGGCATTCCTTATCTCACACATATCCGTACTTTCGCTTATACATGAAAACCTTACAGTTTAAAAAAATTGACATTCTACTAAAAGGTGATACACAGGTTCTGTATTAAAACTATTCTTATAGCAGTAGATGCAATAACCATAAACATTCAAACTGCAGGTTTTATTCTTGAGCATAAGTCTAGGTATGAACTTATTTATTAACCTTAATTGCGCTATAAT
>CAKNWT010326266.1:8143-18942 GCA_932066315.1 Andricus coriarius | reverse complement strand
CAAAAAAAGACAAACAAATTTTCAGCCTGAGTGATAAATTTTTTAATAAAATCATGACTATTTTACTGTAATAGATGGATCTTCAACTGGAGTAGATAAATTTTCAACCAAGAAGTTAAGCTTGCAACTAAAATTGTACATTCATATTTACTGGAATACTTGAATTTTCAACCAAAAACATCAAATTTCGAACAAAAAAGACGATTTTTCAACAAAATACATGAATTTTTAATGAAATATTTGATTTTTTTTTAAATATCAGTTTTCAACATAAAAGTTCAATTTTTCAGTTTCAATTTTCGGTTTAAAAAATTAATTTCCAACCAAGATTATAATTTTTCAACTAAAATGATGAATCATTGACTGAAATAGTTTAATTTTCAACTAAAAATGGTAATTCTTCAACCTGAAATTAGATAGCTCAATTTAAAATTACGTTTTTTATTACGTTCAACTAAAAAGATGAATTTTTAACTACAATGTCAGAATATTCAATTGGAATAATTATATTTTTAGTATAAAAAAAATTAATTTTCTTTTAGAGAAAAAACGAATTTTCAACAAAGTAGCTCAATTTTCAACCAAAGAGATAGATTTCTAATTGAAATGATAAATCTTGAACCAACAAAAATTAATGTTTAACAAAAGAGTTTAACTTTCAACTCAAAAAATTGAATTTGCATTCCAAAAAAGATGAATTCTGAACGAAAAATCAAGTAGTTGATATCCCTAACAAAAAAAAAAATTATAATTTTCAATCAGATACAGTTGAATTTCACGAAAAAAAAGAACGTTTCAACCTGAGTTTAATTTTCAAATTAAAAAAAAATTTCAGTCCTCACGGGAGAGAAACAATTGCAAACAAGCTGTTGAAGTTTCAAGCAAAGAGATAAATAATTGAATTTTCAGCTAAAAACTATCAATATTATCAAACATAATAGTTCAATTTTTACTTTGAAAAATTAAATAAACTAAATTAAAATTCTCGCGCTTTAAAGTATGTAGATACTTTCATTTTAACTTATCCGAAGTTTACAAATACGGTGGTTTAAAAAACGATTTTTTGAAGGCAACTGAGTTTTAATTCTCCTTTAAATTTAGGTTAAATAATAATTTTTGTCGCTTAAGAAAACTGGATCTGATGGTTATAAGTGCTGCCTCAAAAGTGATAAGTTTGAAACATGATCAAAGATTTTATACATAATAATAATTTTAATATTTGAATTTCTGAGGACGCTGTTATTCTATCTGATTTCACAAGTTCAAATTTTGGCCGCACTGAAAAAATAGATGGTGTAGGTATTGCATCCCAATACCGTTTCAGTTTTATATATTGCATTGTTCATACACAATTATCATTAATATAACTATATAAACTTAGAATATAAAGTATGAAAACATCATAATTTCTCAATTAAAACTCAAAAGCCAGCAGAAAGTCTTAAAAAAATTATTAAATTATGTTTCCATAGCAATTGATTGCTACTCATTGAATTAGTAAGTTAACACTACTAAGCAGATTAGTATAATACCCTTACTAATTTATTTAGTAAAACAAATCTTACCATTTCATTTAGTAGAAAATGATAAAAGTACTAATTCAACAGTCAGATGCAATGCTACTAATTGCATTACTAAAATTTCGACTAATTCGGATTTAGAGATTACAGATTCTTCATTATGTAATCTTTTTGCACCATCAAAGAATGTTCGGGATTCAGAAATAAAACTAAAAATAGAATTTCTTGGATAATTATTAGGAGACTCATAATTTATTATAATTTCTTAGTTATGAAATAATTTTTTGTTTTTTCGTCAGGTACACTACCACCACGAAGGCGAATCGCTCTAAGGGAAGGTGATATAGTCGTCCGTGATAAAGATTTCATTGGGCGATATTATATAATTGGAAGAATTGGGTTGTTTTATAAAATAGATGCTGCAACTCTCGAACCCGGTAATTGAAAAATTCTGATTTTTCTAATATTCCATTAGTGAAATACAAAAATATTACTATTATATGAGTCAAATAAATAATTACCAATTCAATACAAATTTTTATCAAATTAGTGAAATGGAACGGTCAAAAAGTGGTTATGACAAAGGAATATTTTCATCGTGATGATGCACTGATACGCAATAAAATTTGGTGGGGAACATGGAACGAGGACGGGTTTTACGAGATACCTGAACATCAGCGGAGACAAGTGATCCCATGAGCATGACCAACTCTGACCGATTTTGATCCAGTTTTTCTTAAAATATACTTTAGAAAAAAATATTTTGAAATAAAATTACCAATAAAAAATCTTTTCACGTTTGGAAAACGATGTTTAAGTAGGTAATATATCTAAAAAAAACTAATTAGACAAATTTGTTTGAAATCAAAAATTAAATAAATTCACTGTCATTTTCACCATTTAAAATGGAAAAGTGATTAATCATAAAACTATAAAATTAAAAATTTTTTGAAATCGTTCAACAAATCTACAGTTTGAAGCTGGATCATCATTGTTTAATGGAGCTAATCATTGTACCGATTACCCCTTTAGAGTTTTTGAAATAAAAATACCGTTTAAAAACTATCAATCTCTATTATTAATTTGCACAACTGTATAATTATTAAATTACTTTTAATTGTATATTTTCTACAAAACGGTTAAAGTTTTTATCAAATTATTGAAATTTCAAAACAAACAGACGAATTTTCTACAAAAAAGTTGAATTTTCAACAAAGCAATTGAATGTTCACTTCAAATAATTGATACTAAAATTATGAATCTTCAACAAAAGAATTGATTATTAAAAAAAGAGTTGAAAGTTCAAACCAAAGAGTTAAATGTTTGACCTAAAAAGATTAATGTTCATCAAAAAATGCAGCATTTGATATTTCAGCCAAAAAATTTTAATTTCAAATTATAACCAGTTGAATTGAACCATAAAGGGGAATCTTCAAATATGTACTTGAATCCTCAACTGTCGCAGATTAAATTTCAAACAAACAGTTGCATTTCTGTAAAACAAAAATTCTACCAACAAAGACGAATTTTCAACGTAATACATACATTTTCAAGGGAATACGCTGTTCCTACACAAACTTATTCTACACAAAATATATTGTACACAACGTATACTTATCATACTTTTCCTACACCAAATATTTTCTACACAAAATATTTCCTACAGAGAATTTAATACTGTTATATTTTTCCTACACAACATTTTTTCTACACAGAATATTTCCTACACATAATTTAATATTCTTTAATACTGTAATTTTTTTCCTACACAAAATATTTTCTACGCAGAATATTTCCTGCACATAATTAATTATTCTTTAATACTATTATTTTTTTCCCACACAAAATATTTTCTACACATAATATTCCCTACACATAATTTAATACCGTTATATTTTTCCTAGACAAAATATTTCCTACACAGAACATTGCCTACACAGAAATAAACAGTAATTATTTTAGACTCAACATATTTTTCAATTATTGTACAATTTTTATTTGTTCAAACAATTTATTTCCTCTGTGAAACGTGAATAGTTATTATTTTTCGGGATTGATGATGCATTTGATAAATTTAAAGAATAAATAAGATTTCTTCTTTCACATATTTAGTAACTATTTAAATAATTTTTCTTTGTGTAAACAATTGTTTTTTTTCATTGGTAAACAGTTATTGCTTTCTGGACATACTTACACAATTAACGAATGTTCAAAGTAATATAGTTTTTAACGATATTTTGTTATTATTTAAACAATTTACATTTGTTAAAAGAAGTTTTTTCCTTGCAAATCTTCAATCGTTACTGCTCTCTGGAATCGAAAGGTGGAGAAAATTTTAGTTCAGTATTATCATATTTCAGAACTTATAACCAATAAAAACTATCATTTTTTTAAACAATTTTTTTTAGTTACGTGCAAGAGATTTTCAAAAAACTAGAATTTTCTCCATGTTTCCTATGAAAAGAAGCAAGTTGTATTGATTATTTAAATCATCACAAATTATCAGTGACAAAAAATATCACACTTGACGTTCTTTATCGCCGACATAAATATAAGAAAACAATAACTTTTCACAATATACAGAATGAAAAAATTGTTAAAAGAAATGAAATTTGTTTAAAGAATTGCTAAATATTCTAAACAAAGAAAATTTGCTTTTAGCATCAAAATTCATGTTTCAACAAATAATAATTTTTTAAACAATTTAAAATTACTCAAAAGGCATAACTAATATTGTCGTTTATATTCCTCCTGGGGAACAATTTATGTAAAATATGTTTTGTGTTCGAAAAGTTTGACACTAATAATATTTTTGTGTAGAATATGCCTGTGATGTATATCTCACTCAGAATATTTGCCATACAGGAGCAAAAATATTTAAAGTAAAACTATAAGTATTTCATTTTGTGTAGGATCTACTTTGTGTAAAAAAATATTGTATTAACTGTTTTAAATATTGTGTAGAACATATTTTGTGTAGGACAAATATGGGACATAATATTTTGGTGTACAATATTTTGAAAATATCTTCATAATAATATATTACTCTATAATTCTGTGTAGAATATACATATACTGTGTAGAAGATATTTTGTGTAGGAAAAATATTGGACAGAATAATTTATTGTGCAATGATTTAACAATATTTTTAGGATAAAATAAATCATGTTTACTTCTGTGTAGGAAATAGTATGTGTAACAAATATTTTTTGTAGGAAAAATATAACAGTATTAAACAATAAGTAATTCTGTGTAGGAAATATTCTGTGTAGAAAATATTTCGTGTAGGAAAAAAAAGTATTAAAAAATATTGAATTCTGTGTGAGAAATATTCTGTATAGAAAAAATTTTGTGTAGGAAAAATATAACAGTATTAGATTCTGTGTAGGAAATATTTTGTGTAGAAAATATTTTGTGTACGAAAAATATGATCAGTATACGTTGTGTATAATAGATTTTGTGTAGAATAAGTTTGTGTAGGAACGGATGTTACTCCATTTGCAAACATATTTTTTTATTTGCAACATCAAAGAAACAATTTTTAACCACACAGTTGTATTTTTGATAAAAAATATGAAATTCTACAAAAGTAAATTAATTTACAACCCAACATTTCTGAGACAAATTTTCAACAAGATAGAAATTTTTGCGATTTATATACCAATAAATAATAAATAAAAATAAATAAAATGATGAGCAAATATTGAAGTTCATTTCAAATTCTTTTTAAATAGTAGGTTAGAATACTGGACATTTTGCTTAGAAAATAACAGCTGAAAAAATCGGTTTAAAAATATTATTAATATTTATATTTAATGTAAATTTTTAATTTATTTTTAGTGATTCGCAGGCTTAAAAATATATCCGATGATTTAGAGTAGATGATTTCTTGTAATGTTTATTAATAATTTTTTTTTCATCACTTTTTGATATAATGATTACAAGCCCCAGACTAGGCTTAAGACTTCATATGTTTTGGCTAAAAATTATATTATTTGATTCAAAATTGAATTATTTTCTTAAAAATTCATGACTACAATATTCTTTTGGCTAAAAATGCATGTCATTCTGTAGAAATTCCACCTTCTTAGGTTAAAAATAAAATTAACTATTCAGTTAAAAATTTCTGTATCATGTTCAAAATTCATGTTTTTTGATAGAATATAAAATTTTTTATTAATACGTCAAATTCATCTATCACATCTATGGTTAAAAAAATTGGATTGAACGTTATTTGTTGAAAAATCGTCTTTTGGATAGAAAAGTAATCTTCTTGGATAAAAATTCTACTATTTGTTACAAATTTTATATACTTTGTAGAAAATTCATTTTTCCTTGGTAGAAAATTAATCTTCTGTGTTAAAAATTTGTTTTTAACATTGCACTGATTGGTTGAAAATTAACTAATGTCAAGTCATAAATTTTCAAATTTTTCAAATTTTTGGTGTATAGAAAAAATGTTCTTTTTCAATTTTTTGGGTAAATTTTATTGAAGTGAATAACCTTAGACAGAAAAAGTTAGAAAAACATTTTATCGTTTAATTATAATATTTCAAGAAATGACAAAAAAGGTACTTTTGTTAATTGGTACCTAAAGTTGCAAAAAAAAAAAGTTTAAGTTTTAAATGATTACTGCTGGAAGTTTTCGTCATTTTTGAAAAAATTAAATTGCGACGACAATATTCATAATTACATTTTAAGGTCTCTAAGATTCGACAAAGTTTACCAAAAAAAAAGTATTTATATGCTTTTTCTATATACGAATATTTCGAAATTTTTAAATTTTTTATCGACTTGCCCAGTGGTGAGAAATTGAAAAAAAATTGTAGGGAAGTTTATTCGTAATGTCAAAAAGAAATTTTTCAGTTCTATTTCAAGGAATTTAATCATTTTTTTCGGCCTACTAAAATAAATAATCGGCCAGTGAGGGCTAAGTAGTACAGGTCAATATTTAGTCAGCTTTCAATCGTAAATATCACGTCCAATGTTTCATTAAGGGAAAAACCTATAACGAAGATTCTCCCTAGATTCTCATTCTCTAGTATTAAAAAAAATTTAATCTTTTAATTAACAAATTTTTAAATATTAGGTTTGAAAAATGTTTGGAACAGTAATTAATAATTTCGAATTTAAATCGTTTGAAATTAAAAAAAAATGGAATGATTTGCAATTGAAAACGTTTCGATTCAAAACATTTTAGATTCGGTAAAATTGTGAAAAACGGACAATATTTTGAATGGAATAAAAATAAACCTAACCTGAATCATTTTTAATTAAAAACCTTGAATATTAGTTAATTTGAAATTCAAACATTTTAAAGCAGCAGCTCTTAAGATTGAAAAATTTCAGACTAAAATTTTGAAATTTGGAAAATTTTATTAGAAAGGAGTTGAAGTTGTATAATTTATTATTAATAGTGTTGAAAATTACACCATTTTTTTAAATTGAATTATTTTATATTAAAATTTCGTACATGCTACAATTTCAAAACGTTAAGAATATCATATGTGTAGACTCGAATTTTGAAAATTGGATAATTTAGAATTAGAAGGAATAGTTTCTGAAATTCCAGAATTTTTAATATTTATTACATTCAAAAAAATTATAATTTAGGCTAAAACTGATTAGACAAATTTGTCTGAAATCAAAAAGTAAATAAATTCACCGTCAGTTTTACTGTTTGAAATGGAAAAATGATGAATTCTAACATTTTTAAATTGATATATTTTTCAAAAACGTTCAAAACAGAAAGTAATTTTAAATGGAAAACAAATGGAACAAATTTTCGACTCCGGAACGTTGAAACTTATAAAAAGGAAAAATTGAAAATGTAGACGTTCTGCATGAAAATTTAGAACTCTAAACTATTTTTATTATTCAAAATTAATTATGTTATTTAAAGGCTGTTTTAATTTCAGACAGTTTAGTTTTTATCTACTTTAATTTGTAGCAACCCAATTTAACTTTTCAATTTTAAATGTTTTAATATTATTAAAACTTTCTTCAGAGTTGTTATTTTATTAAATAGTTATTATAATATTGAGTTTTAATTGTTTTCAATTTATTCTGCAGGATTCAAACGAAAAATTGTGCAACTATCAAGACTTAAAAGAACAAAAGAAAACGTCTTATTCATATTAACATTTTATGAAGATGACTCGATTTAACCATTTTTTGGATTTTCAAGTACTGTCTAAGCTTCGGAGAAATACCTTCTTAATTTTAACAAGAAAAGTGAAAAAGAAATTTGCTTGAGACATATGCAAATAATAAAATTTGTTAAAAAGAATGATTTGTTGTAGTTTTTTGATATAAAAAATTTCTATCATAATGGAAAGCATAAGATATTCTTTAATTTTTCAATATTTTGAGTTCTTTTCTTGTTGTATGATTAAACGTTTCCACACTATTCTAATTTTTGTAGTAAAATATTCGTTTTTTCATCACCTGAATGATTATCGAGATGTATAATTTAACATAAATACGATTAACAAATGTTGTAAAGTAACGTACAGGAACGCACGTTACTTTGCATTACAATTACCCAAAAATTGTAACGCGTTGAAATTACCATTCCTTTTTAAAGAAAGTAGTGCGTTGGCAAAAAAAAATAATTTTTTAATTAATTCAGTTTCTAAGAACTAAAAATATAAATTTATTTTTTCAAACAACGAGATGGCATTGCCTTGAACGAAATTGCGTAACATTGTCAAATTTACTGAAATAATAAGCGGGCAATGTCACGAAGATTATAATAGATTACGTCATATAACCTTTTCCAACATAATATACTTAAAAGGCATTACTTCGAAATAGAAAATATTAAATTATTTCATCATTTAATCTACTTTATCTTGTTTTAACCTTGTAAGAAACTAAATTACCCAATTAAAATAATATTACAGGAAATTCCGCGTATGTCTATAATCATTTTTCAATAAAAAATTTCTTAATAATCAGATTTGAAAGAATCAAATCAAACCTTTCTTGGACCGTAAATATGCGTAAGTATTTTCTTGTTGGTCTCACGGTCTTTATTAAAATAAAAGAATTAACAAACGAAATTACCGAAGAGTTCGTTTATTAATATTATGACGATTCAGCTAACAATGCGTGCCTTTTTCAAAGAATCTAAATAAATAATTTGTGTAATTCAAATCACAGTTTAATTTCAAAGTTTCATAGAACTAAATTAAATTTCCGAAGAAAATGTTTAAAAATTGAAATTGAAGACACAGTAAAAGAGATAAAGAAAACTTGGTAATTTTTCAAATTATTTGAAACATCGAATACAAAGATACATAAATGATGGACCGATTCAAAGATTTTTTGTTTCCCAAGAATTAAGTTTAAATAATCTAAAATAGAAAAAGAGACAAGAATGTATCAACAAGTTTAATTTCATGCAAAAACAGTTTTTATCTCAGATAAATCATTATAGAGATTTTAAATTAATAAAATGTTTCGAAAATGTTGGTATCCCTTTCAATGTTAATAAGTTGCCTATCAATAACATGGTTCCCAATATAGAAAATTGTTTGAAAAATTTAGAACATGAATATCAGAAACTAAGTATCAGAAAAACAGTTACTCAATTAATCTCAAACCATAGTCGAATTGATAACTTCAAGAATCTTGACAAATCTATTAAACTGGTTGAAAATTTTCAAAATGTTAATAAAGATTTAGGGTTTGTAAATGCAGACAAAGGTAATATAATGGTAGCAGCTAACAGAGATAATTATAATAAAACTGTAGAAAACATGCTTAACAATGACATTTTATATAAAAAGATTAAAACTGGTCTTGTTCCAACAGTATAAGGAAAATGTAACGATATAGCTATTAGATGGGAGAAAAGAAGTTTAACTAATTAACAAATTGCATATAAACTAAAAACACACAATAGTTCTGTAGCAAAAGCTTATGCTCTACCAAAAGTCCACAAACCAAATTTGAAATGGAGACTAATTGTTTCCACAATTGGATCTCCTACTTACAACTTAGCTAAATATATCTCTAATGCTTTAAAACTGGTTTTAGGAAACACAGAATCATTTGTTAAAAATAGCTGGGATTTAAAAGACATTCTTAATACAATTAAGGTTCCTCCAACACATTCTTTAGTTTTATTGCACGTTGTTTCAATGTTTGATAACATTCAATTAGATCTTGCACTAGATTGCACTGAGGAAAAACTTATACTAAATCATAATCTAACTAAAATAACAAGAAATGAATTTTTAATAGCTACTAGAGCTGTTTTTAATTACATGGTTTACTCTTTTAATGGTAAATATTGTAAGCAATTAAATGGTTGTCCTATGGGTTCTACATTGTCTCCTATAGTTTCAAATTTGGTTTTAGAGGATGTAGAAACAAGAGCTTTAAGAAAATTCAGTTTTAGACCTATTTTATATAAAAGATACGTGGATGATATTTTAGCTATTGTTCCTACAGAAAAAATGGATGATTTCACCAATATTTTCAATAGTATTGAAAATTCCATACAGTTTACATTTGAACTTGAACATTACAATTCAGTTAATTATCTAGATTTACAAATTATATAAACACCGCAAGGTCAGTTAATCACCAATTGGTTTAAAAAAGCTTCATGGTCTGGTAGATACCTTCATTTTAATTCCCATCATTTGTATTGCCAAAAGGTTGGCCTAATTGAAGGTTTAATTGACAGATGCATTAAATTGCGTGATATAAAATTCAGAAAAGAAAATTTGGATCAAATTAAAATCACATTAGTTCAAAATAATTATCCTTTTCCTTTAATAAATAATATTATTCGAGAACGAATTCATGAAATCTATAATGTTCCTACTTGGAAAAATAACTGGATAGACACGTACAAAAAACCGGATCTAAAATTTATGTTACCTTATGTTCAAGGACTATCTGAAAGATTGAGAAAATCGTTAAAAAAATTTAACACAAATGTAACACAAAAAGGTTCTAAAGAATAAAAAAATTTTTTCAAGATTCCTAGAAAATTTTAAAATGATTTTTGGTTTTGAAACATCTGTTTTAAGAGAAGATTTAACATGATTTTTAGGTAGTTTTTCAATTTTGCAGGATTTCTACAAATAATTTGGGAAACATTCGAATCATTTTAAGGGACATTTAAAAGTTTCGAAAAATAGTAACATTAATTTAAATCTTAAGAATATTTCAAAAATGTTAAGCAAAATGAAGATTTTTGAAGATTTTGAAATAAAATTTTGGAGCTTTTTACGGCTTTTGAAAGGTTTAAAGAAAAGACAA
>CAKNWT010326264.1:0-14249 GCA_932066315.1 Andricus coriarius | reverse complement strand
GGTACTAGCAGTAACTTACTCCCTAATAAAAATATAAATTAAATTAAGGAATGTATTCTTATATTTTCATTACTAGATTCCTTTGTTTGGAAAGTTGACTAACTATATAAAAACAAAAGATAATAAAGAAGAAACAAGTATTTTAAGTGATCAAAAAGCAAACCTCATAAAAATGTTTTGCCATTGGCATGACATAAATCCATTAAAAGGGCGTAATCACACTCAGAAGACATTTAAAAAAATGAAAATATACAGACCTGGATATTTTATGAAGCAACTTGTAATACTTTTTTATTCACGAATAAGATAGAGAAATAATTAATTTTGATTTATGGGTGTTGAAATTTGATTAAAGAAAGTAAAAAACACATTTGTCTTGCGGAAATAGAAAAGAAGGCTTTATAAAAAATCAAAAAGCGTCAAGAATAAGCATTCAGGCTTAATTGGAAGTGACTCTGGTACCCCCCATTTCAGACAAAATAATAAAAATATGAAAACTCTTCAATGAAAACATTTTTGACTGAACTACATATATGTATCTGACATTTTTAGTTCTTTTGCATATGTAACAATAAGAATTTTACATTTTCAAACATGTTGAATAAAGTATTAAATATTTAGTTTCAATTTTGTCTATTTCTATCTTTTATTTTATACTGCTGAATTGTCAAGTTGCGATAGTTGCATTCTTCCTTGATATGCAGTGTATTGGCCTAAAAGACGAATAAACTTGGCTTTATTTGACATTCATTTTGTCCTATATAATGGGATGTACGAAAAAATGTAGGCTAAATGTGCTGAATTTAAGTGTCTGTTATAATTTTAAATATTAATGGGCACATCAAATGTGGGCCTCTATATGAAAAGGGCCCTTATATGGTCCGTTTTCCAAAAACTGCTAAGTCTATTATAGGTTTGAGTATTTTCAATCTATGACAATTCTCCGTTACGAAACACTATTCCAATAATAAATTATAATGATTTTAGTACAATAAATTCTTTAATACAACAAACTGATACACTGCAGTATTTTCTTAACCCTCCGTTTACAGACTTCTTTTTCCCACCTTCCGTTTACAGACAGGGTCTCTTGAATCCGAGTCAGTTTTTGAACTGTTTCTAGCTTTAAAAAAACTGGTAAAATGCTGGGTTACTTCTTAAAGCATCTACTAAATGACCTAATTGTTGTCAGCCTTAATTGTGGAAAACTTTTTGAATAAGAATCTTTTCCCGTAGACGAGATATTCTAGTTTGAAAAGTCGTGTGTGCCTTGAAAGCCCCTGTCTGTAAACGAAGGGTTAAATAACCTGTTTATGAGAATTTAATAAAATTTTGGACCCAAAGAAGGTGTTATTTGAAACTCTAATGTTCTACACATTATTCCCGAATTTAAAAAAACGTTCTATCATAATTTGATACAGTTACGCAATATTGTTAATTAACACTTTTTAAACAATATTTTTTGCAGATAATCTTCTGCATCTAGAAGATTGAAGAAAAAAGATATTGTCATCCTCCTTCACCAACGGTTATATCCCAATTTTCTTCAGCTTTTCCCTACAACTGTAGGTATGAAAAAAATGGTTTAAAACAATTTGTTAATAAAGAGGAATTAAGTTGGATTGGTTTCAATTTTGAATTTCATAAGAATAGGTTTAAATAATTTTAACCTTTCACAGTAATTAATCAACAAGAAAAATCAGATCGGAATATTTTTTATTACAATGAAAATTGATTAAAACTCCGGCTTCTCCGAAAACACGCTATTCTTAATTAACAAACTAATATCTCGTAAACTATTAGTCACGAAGCATTCAAATGATATTTATTTAAAAAAATGTTATGCTCGTTTTAAATATTTATTTTTAAATTGTTCTACATACTTCTGTATTATCTTTATATTGTGAATTGCGATAATTATGCACATTTTTCCTTGAAGTGCATAAGTGGTTTACTAAACCAAGGCCAATTTTTAGATATCTTTTTTTTTATATTTTTAAACCTTGTAATATTTGTTATGAAATAACTTAAATAGTAGCTTCAATCATAACATCCGTCCTTCCTACTACCATGGTTAAAATCTATGACAATAAGTAATGAAAAGACAATTAATCAATAGGACGTTTATTCTAAACGAACGTAATATTATATGGAAACAAAATTGATCTAAATAAAGCGTTTTTACATAGAAATATTTAAACACTAATTGTTAAAAAAAAAACATGAAAATGTATAATACGTAACGAGCAAATCCAAATTTTATTCTTACAAAAAAAAATGAGCTTGTAGTCGAAGTGTTCTTCCTGACCTTGTGCACTTCTATGTTTTCATGACTATTTTGGACTACTGTCTCAATATTTAAATGAACCTATGAAGTTTACACGCTATACAAATATGTCACGGACGTAAATATTTAAAATGGAAAATCTGAAAATAATGTGATAAGTTTCTTTGCGAACCTTTAAAGTAAAAAGGTTTTTAACTTATTTTAATCTTTTAGCAAAAGTTTAGGTTACTTGATAAAATATTTAAAATTATTCGTACGGAAGGATGAATTAAACATTTAAGCACCCAAGATATGTATATTTATACGCAAATATGGTTTTTCTGGAAACCTTGAAAATGGAAACTAGAGTTTTTTTGTCTTTCATTTGACCAAAAAATATCGTAATGAGAGAAACTTTGAAGAATGTAATATTTTATCATATTCACGAACAAATGTTCTCAATTTCTATAGCTTTTTGAAAAATAAAAAGTATCAGGTCAGAAAATATAAATTGTAATTTTCAAAAATCGCAAGATGTCTTAATTATTCTCGAAGACTTTATGAGAAAAAAATGTTTCCTCCTCTATAAATTTCATTGAAAATTTTAAAGTGATTTACAAGATTTGTTTGGCTATTCTTATATTATTAAACTCTTATACTTTATTACTATAAAGTTCTTTTTGAACATTTGTAACTTATTGGATGAATTATTTCAAAATTTCCACTAGTAATCCAAGATAAAATTTTTATATCTACTTCGAATATTTCCATTACAATTTCGATTGAATAAGATTCGTTTATAATAATTTTGGATACCTCGTTCGGTAATTTTCAATTTTCAGGATTTTTTAAATTCGATAAACTTATTTCATCCCTTTGTACCTATAAACTCATATTAATGTATTCTATGAATTTGAAAAAATTTGCGATCGTGAAGCTTGCCACAGATATGGATCGAAAAATATCGAAAAACTAAAAACACCTTTAGGTTTGTCTCCAAAATATCTAGACGCGCCTTTTTTGTCCTTTTGTTTAAAGAATTTGTTAAACAATTACATTATTTTTTATATTTCTTCAATTGTTATAAACAAACTAATCTTCCGATCGAAAAACCAACAACACCATTGCATTCGTCTTGGAAATATCTACATGAGCTTTCTCATTTTTTAACAATTTTTAAAACAATTAGACCATTTGTTAATAAGCGTACATTTTCAGTGTACCTGTAGATATGAATTTGAAACCTTTGTAATTAATTAAGAAAACTAAGAGTAATATCGAAAAACTAAAAGCAACTTTAGATTTGTTAATTTGTTAAACAATTAAATTATTTTTTATATTTCTGCAATTGTTATATTCAAATTAAGCGTCCGATCAAAAAACCAACAACATCATTGCATATGCTGTAAATATTCAAGTTGGATCCTAGAGTTGCGCAATCTGCAAATTCTGCAATAAAAAATATTAAAATTGCAATGTAGGGTAATCGGTACAACGATTGGCCACTCAAGAAATTTTTCAAGTCTGTCAATTTTTGGAAACTTCAGTAAGCGTAAGAAAATCTAAAATGCACATATGAATAATTAAATTATTTAAGATTTGAAATCGGAGATCCTATATATTTGCCTTTCTAATAATAGGTATAAGAAGATTCCACATTTTCTATTTGCATCTGCGAAAAAAATGTAAAAGCTTTCATAAATGAAAATAGGGCAAAACCCTGTACCTTTTAAATGCGTTAGTTTTCCCAATTTCTTAGTTATAAGTATTTGAAACGCATGAAACTTTCCAATAGTTGAAAAAAAATTGTACCTATAATAATTGGAAAGACTTCCTAAATTCGTTTTAAATTTTAGGGGCTTCGTAGAAATGAGTTATTTTCCTACACAAACTCAAACGAAAGAAACACTAACATTCTTAAAACATCGGAAAATTATATAAATGAAATGAAACTAAAATGTATGTTTTTCCAACTCTGCAATTAAGTACATTTTTAAACTTATTTGACTTCACAAAATCCCAGGATACTAAATCGATTGATTCGAAATTTTTTAACGGACTAAAAACTCAACGTTTTAGTATAAAAGCGTTTTTTATTTCTAATATTTTGTATCATTGATCCACATAATTATCCGCTAATTATAAGTATCAATAAAATTAATACGAATGAACTCTTACAATTTATATGGTTAGTTCTTACAAAGTTTGAATAAAGTTTTAAATATTTGATTCGTATTTTTTTCTATTTCTATCTTTAATCTTCGTCTGGTGAATTGTCAACATGCGATAGTTGCATTTTTTCTTGAAGTACAGGTGTGTTTATCTACTTTTAAATTACATAAAATGTTAGCCTCCTCTTGTATAGATTTATGTATTTATGTTACACTTATTTTTACATTCTCATTCATGAGAGTCTAATGTAATCGTCAACATTTTCGATCTCTGGTTTTTAACGGATCTTTACGTCTGTGTATCTGTCATGTATGTATGGTTACCTGAATGTTGTAGCCACGCTAACTTTTGAAGGATTTGTCGAATCGAGTCAGCCTTTGATAAACTTTTTAAGGCTCCTAAAATGAAGGTTAATTTCATTAACCAGATATTTTCAACCAAAATGAGAAATTTTAGGGCATTTTCAAAATTTGAAACAAATTTATTTTTCAAGTTTCAGAAATTTTTGTTCAAGTTTCTTTTAGATGACAGAGAGTCTTGAAAATTATCCTAATGGAATTTTTTATTTCGATAAAAATTCTAAAAGTTGTATAATTTTCAACACTTTGAAAATTTCCAAAAAATAGAAAGAAAAAAAATGTATCTGATAGATTAAAAAATTTCAATTAAAATTTTTACTACATATGAAATTTATTTCGAAACTATCCTCATACATTTCTTTGATGCGATCAAAATTCAAAAAGTAAGAGCATTTTCAAATTAGGAAACAAAATTTTCCGTTTCATTCTGTTTACATGGTTTTATTTTTCAAAAGCAATCGTCTGTATAACCTAGCTGTTGAGCGCGAGTATCGTAATGGGAATGTAATCGTCAAGGTCGTAGGTGCTTTGAGAACCTTCTTCACAGTCAAATTGAAAAAAACATGCTTAATTTCACTTTATGATTGTAGTTTATGAGGGGTTTGAATCACAGTTTTTGATTGTGGATAAAATCGAGTGCGAATCACAAGATACGTGATAAGAATGTGTTCGTTAAAGCCGGAGGAGCTTTAGCAAAAGAGAATTCACAATCATCAAATTACAGTTGGTAACGCTTTGACCTTTAATTTTAAAAGGTCAGTAAGTTCTTTTAAATTCTGATCTTTGTGGTTTTGCCTGTGTTACATGCAGGGCCAGCGAGAAAACTGGACAATGTAGGGTAATCGGTACAATGATTAGCCACGTAAGAAGGTTTCCAAGTTTGAACATTTTTGAAAACCTCTATAAGCGTAAAAAAATGTAAAATACATATGTAGATCATGAAATTATTAAAAATACAAAATAGGAGATGCTCTCTTAATTCAAAGTTTCGTTTCATCAAAATCATTCATATTATTTCTTTTACAATCGAGCGGCAACTTTAGAATGATACTTCTTGTTTATTTTTGTCTATATATTCATAGCACTTAAAGCATAGAGCGTGAAAGAGCCTAAATTTTATTTAAAAAAAATTAATCATAATAACGCTCTTTGATTCGTATTATGTTAACGCATTCTGCTTCGTACTATTGTCAACATATTATTCTTCAAGGATATTCGTATCGCTAGTTTCTTCTAAAACTGGTTTCGATATATAAATAATAATGCTTGAAGGCTTTACCGTTTTCCTTTTTTTATTTGCGTTTTTGTCTTCCGAATAGTTTCGTCGGAATAGACAATTTGATAATTTTGGTTCAGACTTAAAAAAAAGAATATCAAATCTTTGTCAGAAATTTAAAAAAAGTGTTAAATGCTTCTCATTTTCTTTTCTAATTTTCTTTAAAAAAAAAATAAGACTCTTTATTGGTACAAGCAGTAATTTACTCCCTAATAATAAAATTAAAAAACGAATTCTTATATATTCATCCCTAGATTTCTTCGTTTGGAAAGTCGACAAACTAAATAAAAACAAAATTCTCTTAAAATGAACCAGTGAAATCTCACTGGTTGAAACAACCAGAAGTGTTTCACTGATAATCAGTGAGATTTCACTAGTTCACTCAGTGGAATTCCCTCACTGATTTAATCAGTGAGGTTCACTGATTTCTCAGTACCAGTAGTCATCTGGTTATAGGCGTTGTCTTCCGTCAGCTGGTAAGGTATGACACTAACCATTCATCACTATGGTGCTACAATTTGCAAAATTCTCTTTTAAACCCTAACTAAATGAGGGCCAGGCTGCAATATAATAGGATATAATATGTTGCGCCTAAATGTCATTTAAAAGAATGAAAATATGCAGGCCTGCATATTTTATAAAGCACCTTGTAATCATTTTTTATTCAAGGATAAGATAGAAAAATAATTAATTTTGATTTAAGAGTGTTTATAAAACAAACTTAAGAGAAAATAATAAAAATACGAAAACTCCTCAATGAATATGTTTTTGAGTAAACTACTTATATGTATCTGATATTTGTTTTTTTATGTCAAGCAATTAAAATTTTACGTTCTTGTCAAAGTTAAATAAAGTCTTAAATATTCAACTTCTATCTTTGATATTTCTATCTTTTATTCTATATTGCTGAATGGTCCAGTTGCGATAGTAGCATTTTTCCTTGGAGTACAGGTGCGTTTATCTACTTGCAATTTACCTGAAATTCTCGTCGTTTCTTATCTGGAATTATGTACCTATTTTCAGTTCTGAACGACCAAGGCATTATGTTTTACTTAACATTCATCTTGTCCCATATAATGGGATATATTTTGTAAATTATATATCTACTCCCATAATTCAAGTTCTTATTTAAATTGCTTCATGTAGGTTATTGGACGAATTATTTCAAAATTTCCACCAGGAACTCAAAATAAAATTTTTATATCTACCTCGAATATTTCTGTTAAAATTGCGAATTATTGATGTTGGTTTATAATAGTTTTGGATACCTCCTTTTTTCGAAAATTTTTAATTTCTAGGATTTTTCAATGCGGTAAACCTATGTCATTCCCTATACCTACAAACTGATTTTTAATCTACTTTATGAACGTCAAAAATTTAAGTTGATTGCTAGAGTTCCACTATCTGAAAATTCTGCAAATTAAAAAATGTTGAATTCTATATTTTTGCTCTAAGCAGAAATACATAAGCTTGTATAAAAAGATTCAATATTTTTTATTTGCAGAATTTGAAAAAACGGTGTATGCACCTAAATCTTTTGTCAAAATCTGAATAATGTTCCAAAATGCTTTAGTTTTGTAAACTTTCATGAATTTTTATTTTGTATCTGAGAGAAAATCATGTTTTCAAAACAAGTTTTAGAAACTACAAATATTTAAAAAAAATTTTCGGAGATTTGGAAACTTTTTTATGTTCAAAATGTAAAATGCATCTGCAAACAAAAAGTAAAAGCTTTCATAAATGAAAATAGGGCATCTTTTTAATTCTAAAGTTATCACTACTTCTTATTTACAAGTATTCTAAACTCATGAAAATTTCCTATATTCCAGAAAAATTTGTATCCATAATAACTGGCAAGATTTTCTAAATTCGTTTCAAATTTTAGAAGCTCCGTAGAAATCAATATTTCCATGCATAAACTCACTTTAAAGAAACATCAACATTCTTAAAACATGGGAAAATTATATAAATGACGAATCAATTAAAATTTGTGAATTTCTAAATCTGCAATTAATGAAATCTTTAAATTTATTTCGACTTTACAGAATCCCGGGATACTAATCTATTGATTCGAAATTTTTTGACTGACCGAAAATTAAACGTACTAGTATAAAGGTGTTTTTTATTTCTAAAATTTTTTATTATTGATCCAAAAAATTAGCCGCTATATTATAAGTAACAATAAAATTAATAATTATACATTTTTACAATTTATATGCTTAATACTTACAAATTATGAATAAAGTTTGAAGTATTTGATTCCTATTTTTTCTATTTCTATCTTCGATTTGTTACTGGGGAATCGTCAACATGGGACAGTTGCATTTTTACTTAAAGTACAGCTGTGTTTATCTACTTTTTAATTATTGACAATGTTAGCCGATTCTTCTATAGATATTTATGTTACACTTGTTTTTAGTTTTACTTAGCCTTCATTTTGTCCCATATAATGGATTGTATTTTGGAAATTAGATATCGACTTACATAATATAATTGCTTATTTTAATTGTATGAGGAAAGCGGGGTTCATAAAACGGAAATATTTAAACAATTTAAATTATATCGAATATATATACATATATATATATATATATATATATATGTATATATGTATGTATATATATATATATATATATATATATATATATATAATAATAATATTTATTTTATTAAATTTAATATTCCACAAATGCTTTCATCCAATCATTAACTATAAAGTCTTTGGAATTCTTTAGAATTCCACCGACAAGGAAATTACGTTGACAATAAAATATACCACAAGAAAAAATTAAAATCCGGTAAAAATATGCCGGAAGGCAATATTCGACCTATTTTATTTGTCTTAAGTACATGCCAGTTAAAGAAAAGCAAACATATTTAAAATTTCAATAATTATCCAATAATTGCTAAGAAATTATGACGATTTATTTCAAAGCATCATTACAGTTTGCAACGAGACTTCCAACGAAGAATTGTCATTTCTTATTGAAGTGTAATCTCTATAAGTATGATGAAATATTATTTTAAAATCAAATACACTGAAAAGAACTTAGAATTATATCAAGAAAATATTAGCCTCAGTAGAATATTTTCTTGATCCAAGAAAATTTTTCTTGTCTCAAAAATATGTACTACAAAAAGTTAAGTTTCTTCATTCAAGTACATTTTCTTGAAACAAGAACAATTTTCCTGTATCAATAAAATATTGTATCGTCCGTATTCAGATCAATATTTTCTTGACACAATGCTAATTTGTTTTTCGTCTAATTATAAAATCGCACGGCAACAGAAAGAAAAGTAAGACCACCACTCTCTCTCATATGAAAAATAACCAGTAGAGCGGAAGAAAAACTTATGACGTAGTAAGTTTTTTCTTAACTCTGATCTTTGTAGTTTTGCTTGTGTTACATGCAGAGCCAGCTAGAAAAATAGGCAATGTAGGGTAATCGACACAATGATTCGACACTTGAGAAGTTTTTTAAGTTTGACAGTTTCTGAAAATCTCTATAGGCGTGAAAAAATCTAAAAGACATATATGGATCATGAAGTTATTAAAAATTCATGATATGAGAGATGGTCTCTAATACAAAGTTTCGTTTCATCAAACTCTTTCATATTATTTCTTTTAAAATCAAGCAACCTTAGAATTTTATTTCTGGTTGATTTTCGTTTAATTATTATTCACATCACTTGAAGCATGGAGCTCGAAAGAGCCTACATTTTATTTGAAAAAAAAATCTTATAATAAAGCTCTTTCCTTCTTATTATGTTAACCCGTTCTGCTTCGTACTATTGTCAACATATCAACGTTCAAATATATACTTGCATCGCTAGTTTCTTCTGTAACTTGTTTGCATATATATAAATAAAAAGACTTGAAGGTTTTACCGTTTTCTTTTTTCATTTCTGATTTTTTTCTGTCGAATAGTTTCGTACGAATAGACAATTTGATCATTTTGGTTGACAATTAAAATGCAATTAAATACATTTAAATGCTCAAATTAATAATTTTGTTACATATGTGTCATTACGATGATCACGTTTAAATTCGATTTTTCGATTTCTATGTTTGGTCGAAAGAACAATGAAAAGTGAAGTAACACAGTTCTTTTAACTTATACAAAGAAATAAGAATATCAGATGTTTCCCAGAACTTTTTAAAAAGTGTTACCTAGTTCTTATTTTATTTTCTATTTTTAAATTTATTATTACAGATGGATTTCAAAATTTAAATTACTTATATATACTGTTTGTCTTAGCTTTAAACAAAAGCTGTGTCTACGTTCACCGAAATTCGGTGAACGTATGCTGGAGTACAATGGAATGTGAGGCTAGGCTCACAGAAATTCGGTGAGTGTAGCACAATTATTTTCGGTGAGCTTGAGCCTATACAATTAATTAATTTGATTAATCGAATCTATATATTTTTTTTTAATTTACCGAGGAATTCAAATTTTGGTGTGCCAATCACATTCGATAACACCCTAATGCTTATTCTTAACGCTATTGAATTTGAAACAAAAAAAAAAAAATTAATGGGATTTGAAAAAATATAGGAGGCGATTTATTTTTAAAATTCTATTTTGCGGACATCTAAATCAATTCATTTATTCATTATGTTTATTTTTACACGAAAAACGTTTTCCTAGACTATTTTTGCATTCAATATTTATTAACACTTAGTTTGACGACAAATTTTGTATCAAAATAAATGAGTGTTGAATAAAATTATATTTATAGACTTTATTAATTGTTGAATCTCATTAGTGACTCTAAATTGTTAATAATACAATAGTTTTCAAGTTAAAATATGTCAAAAAATGCGATTATTGAGGGTTTAATCTCCTATTTTCTTAAAAATTTGAGATGGGTCCAAAATTCAAGGAGAAATATCTCAGAGAGAACTCAAAGAGAGCAAAGAATAATCAAAGAAAAGTATGCAAGAAGAAGATAATATAGCGCAGTTTTGACAAATTTAAAGTGACTGGAACCCAAAATTCAGATTGTTCGGTAAGTTCCATAAATTTTTTCGTGTTTTAACAAAAAAATATAATATAATTTGTAATTATTTCCAACGCTTTTCGAATAATAAACATGAAGAAATATCAAAACTTGTTATTATTGAAACAGTGAAACTCTTTTTACAAAGCATTTTGAAAATATAGAGAAAAGTGAAAACAGGTTTCATTCCCACTTTTCGATTTCTAAGTCTTATCTTTTGAATGTCTGCAGTACCACTTACATTGTTCCCTGGAGTGCAGCATTATTACTTAATTACATTCAAAAGACATTTTAAATAATTTTAATTATTGCTGGCATGTGTATTATTTGAAAAAAACTTTTAAATGTTTTTCAGTCCGTGGTATGTAAATAAAAATAAATAATTTTGATTTACCAAAAGGTCTTTGAACTTAAATTATTTTCTTTCAGTGAAATATAGTAACAAGGAAAAATGCAGAAAATGCTTACCGTTAATTGGTTAGCATATGACTACAATATCTATATGATGGCAGTTGTAGGTGTAATAGTAACATCCAAAAAGATGCGAAAATTCTCTTCTTGAGCTTTGGAGAGGAGATACATTTTGATAATTCCTTGTGCAATGCTTTCCCCATTTATTATTTGATAACAATTTTCTTATACATCCTCATTTTCTAAATAATTCTTAAATAAAATTAAAAAGTATGAAAAAATTACATTTGAAGATCACAGCAGTAGGTTTCTTTGAAGAAATGTTAAAAGTGTCAGCCAATTACTTCGAATTAGTTTTAAATGAAAATATAAAGGTGGACCAAGTAGATGGTATACAATTTTTAGAAGAAGCTGCCAGCCATGAAAGTAAATTCTATGTTATTTTTTTCGATCTAGACCGTAACGGTATGTTATTTGGTATGAGATACCCTCCACATAATTTTACACAAGCTTCAGCATTGAATTTCGTGGCTGGTACATAATTCTTTAATTTCTGTCGAAAAAAAGTTATGAGTTGTAATAAATGTTCTACTATATCACTTGCTGACATATATGTTACAACAAATTAAAAAAATCCCATACTTAATTTATTATTGATATTTTCAATAAGATTGTACTCTTTAAATTAGTTTTTACATTCTGACCATTTATGATGGAAGGTATCAGATTTGTGTAAATATGCACCTATCTAGTTTTCGTCAATTCTTTACGTTTTGAGATCCTCTTAGGTACAAAAAATGGGTCTGATGAATATGTCTTACAGTCAGATGTCTCTCAGTAGCCGAACTATCGAAGAAATTTTGCAATTAAAATTTCCTTTGATGCAGTCTTTTGTGGTCCAAAAAGACAGGTGAATTCGTTAGTAAAATAAAAAGTCTGACGGCAGAGTTTCTTACCTAAAAAAGGGTTTTCGTTTTAACCTTGGAAAATATTGTTAAACAACGTAAAAAAAGAAGAAAGGTACAAAAAAGACATAGGAAATTGCTGTTGAACGTTTTTTTAACAAAACTCATTGTTCTTATTTTCATCGTCAAAAAGTATATTAAAATTTTTTTTTAATGTTTGAAATAAAATTTTCTAGAATTTTTTAAAAACAATTTTTGTTACACATATATGAAATTTCCATATTACATAGGTATTACACATATTAACAAACAGTGAATTAAGAAGCAACATTCGTGTTCCTTCATAATTCAAGTCGTACCGTAAAAACTAGAAATCTCTTTTTTCACGGGATGATTTTTTGCGTGTCCTGTTTTTGAATAAGATAACTAATGCTATTATTTTCAATGTAAAACAAATGAATCTGAGTTCTCACCAGCGGTCTCATTTTAGTACAACTTGAGACTGTTTTTCTTATTCTTATTTCAATACCTGAAATTAGCCTTGAAATTATACTTTCCATTTACAGCCCGGGTAAAAATATTTGGTCTTGATTTTGTCTTGAATGTCTGCAAGAATATGATGCCTGGTTCCGTCGAGGGTTCCGTCTCACCAGCTAGACATGAGAGATATACAGACTTCAATTACATTTATGGTTATAGCTGTGACAAGACAAGCCCAGGTAGACTTGTCTTGAGACTGTGACTGACCATTTACAGATCGGTTGGGACTAAACAGTTGACATCTGATAAGGATAAAAATTTTACAACCGATAAGACTTGTAATTTTGTAATAACTGATTTTTAAATTAAAAATTTGGAACCTTTTGGTCTCAACAACAAGTATCTAGTGAAGTGTTAGAGATAGGAAGAAATTGACAAACAAACTCATTAATACATAGAAAATGAATACCATACAGATAAATGTTATAAACATTCTGTAGAGTTTAAAGCGGATTAGTGATGACCCTCGGAGGTCTTGGGAGCCTTTTGGCTTTTCTTCGAGTTATGCTCATAAATATCTCAGCCTCAGGTTCTTTCACAATCAAATAATCTTGTCTCAAGATGTAAATCGAGCTAGACATACAGAATAAGTTGACATTGTCTTGGATTAGTCTGTACCCAAGACAAAATCAACACCCAAATATTTTTACATGGGAGAGTGGATCAGGATCTCGCCTTTAATCAATCGAGGTTTAAAAAAATTGATTTGACTCGATCGGAACGAGAATGTCGAGCTTTCAGTACAAATTAGGTATAATGATTTAAGAACCATTTCCTTCAATTAAATTAATTAAAAACAAAAAATGTATTTGGTGTACAGGATATGCTCAAGGAAAATACATGACAAGAAAATTCAGGCCAATCTGTATATTTTATTTTTTTTACATTTAACCAATTATATTATTTCATTACGGAGCGATGCATTGGACATATTGCCCTGTCTTATGCAGAATTGGAGAAACTGTCACATTTTGCGAAGTTGCACTGATTGGTATCAGAAGACCTTAACGCCGATTGATCTGGCTTCTTCGATTGGGTAAAGTCAAATTGTCCAATGATTTTAATAGTAACATCATCTTTCCCCCCTTGTGGCGCAGTCATAATCTGCAACAATAAGAAATAAAGCGAAAATGAATCAATATGACTTTCATTCTAAACGAACATAATATTATTTTAGAATGAAATTTATCTGAATAAAGTAGTTCTCACATTGAAATAATTTAAAACTTTTTATAAAAAAAAACATGAAAATACATTATATAGAACATAAAAATATAGAACGAAATAGAACATAAATATATATATATATATATATATAT